>VZUI01054704.1:0-215394 GCA_013401135.1 Cettia cetti
AATTCGGAGGGAAGGGGGGTTACATTCTCTATTCCAGGGAAAACTCCAGTTTCCCCTGGCAGATACCTGTCTCTAAACCAAGACACTGCTACTTGAAATCAATGTCCAGAATACAACAGCCAGAGAGAAGAAAAAAGCTGGTAAGATGGAAGGGCATTTTTCATGTCACAATGTTCTGAACAGGACTTTGTACCCCTTGGCCATAGGATATTATACAGTGCTCAGTCTTCTGTCACAGGCTCTAGACTTGTAATTTAGTATAATAATGTGTGCATAAGCACCTAAAGAAAACATAAATTAAATACAATCAACTACGTTTTTTCAGAAAGTAGTTTTATTTAAAGGTAGGAAATTTATTTTTTATTATGAAGATAGTTGTAACCAGGGAGTATCTGTGGTGCAATCCATCAGCATGTTCAGCTCATAACTGAAAAGCTGAGATTTGAGCCGATGCACAGATGGATTTTCCCTTTCCTCTGGAAAAGCTGGAATTAGATCACCTTTAAAACCCAATTCTACCCAACCCATTCTATGATATTGAGCTGCAGGGTTTTGTCCACACTAGGCTGTCTGTTGTAAAGTGGGATCTGTGTTTCTGATGGCAGTTCCCAGCACAGAGGAGGAGTTGCCCCTGTACCCCCACAATGATGTCAGGGCTTGGGAGTGGGGAGACAGTGGATATTCTGCCATATGAAATGACCAGGAATGCCTATGATGGGATGATAATAAGATATGGTTCCTAGGAACCAGTCCTATTTCAGAGCACACAACAGAAATAATACTGTTTCTGCTGCTGTTTTGCTCTAAAAGATATATTAATGTAAAAAATAGAGTCATTTAGAAATAACTGTCTTCTCCCAGCTGACTGTCATGACAGCAAAAGCCCCATAACAGAGCCATTCCCTGAGCCAAGGTTATTTCTAAACCACTTTTAGTTCGTGGAAAACAATTTGCAAAATTTTGAGTGGTTTGGGAAGAAGAAAAGTCATTTTACAAATTACTGTCTGCTGCAGGATAAGCAATTATCATGGACATAAAAACACAATGTGGGTGTTTTTAGTGTGTCAAGTCACGTGCCAAATCAGAGGGCTACCAGAGAACATAATTTCAGCACTGTCTAACAGCTTCTGCTCTGCCTGCATGGTGATTATCCTCTCAGTTTACACAGATCTTTGCACTCCTGTGGTGCTTTAATAACATCACTGTAGCCCCCTGACATTTGGGTAATGTGAGGAGCAGCAGTTCTTGCAGCACCTACAGTCATCAGTCACTGTCAGCCCTGGGCTGAGCTTTCTCCTCTCCAACCCTGGGGCTGCATGGCTCAAATGGCTCTTTCTGACACTGCTCCCCGTGGCCCCCAAAAAACAACCTGGAGAGTCTCTGGATGATGTGCCTGGCTGCCCAGAGGCTTCAGAGCCTGGGCAGGCAGCAGGAGAAGGGAGAGGCTTCAGTTCATGGACCCTGGCTGCTCCTCAGGGTGACACTGGTCATGCTGAGTTCTGCCTGTGGCAGGAGAGTGAGGGACCTGCTTGGGATGGAGGGTGGGGGGAACCCCCTTTGGTCCAAGGATCTTACAGGATCAGGTGGAAAAAAGAGATGGAAGAAGGACAGGATTGAGGTGCTTCAGGTAGTGACTGTGTGGATAAATGCCTTGGAGAAGAGGGTCTGACATTTTCTCCATGCAGTCTCTGCAGCCAGGCTCTGGCCTCGTTTGTGCTGGTGTCAGTCACAGTGCCTCTGCTGACCTGGTGCAATGACAGCATTCTCTGCTGTCAAAGTACCCACTTGAGAGCAGATATTCCACTTCTAAGGGGCCTGAATAGAAGCCAGTCCCTTGTCTGGGCTGGGAGGAACCAGAGATGGCTAGTAGCTGGCTGTTTTTCTGCCTGTTGGTTGTTTATTTGGTATACTGTGAACTAAATTAATCTCTCCATGAATCAGGTACTCCCTGCTCCTGAGAACATCGGAGGTCTCCAAGCATTTTGCATGAGCAGGACTGACACCAGTGGCATTGCTGTGTGCCCAGGGATGTGGGTGTACAGCCAGACATGGCACCACCCAGGGCAGGGCTTCTGCCCCACAGGATCAGCAGAGAGGAGTTTTCTGTGGCAGGTCTCCTATTCTCTCAGTAGCAGCCTGCAGCCTTAGTAGCCTGCCTCACTTTTTTTTTTTTGGGGGGGGGGGCCTTGTTTGTTTGTTTGTTTGTTTGGGTTTTTTTTTTTTTTTTTTGTTTTGTTTTGTTTAATATGCTCCTTGTGTTATTTATTGTGTACTTTTATTATCTGGTATTTTATTGCAGATTTTGCAAAAAAAGTCGGCCACTTCTATGTTTACCTTAAGCACATCTGATGTTCACAGCTTCCAAACCCTCCAACTGCCATTTTTTTCCCAAAGACCACCAAGCTTTGCTGTGGCAAGGCTGGGCTGTGGCCAGTGCAGATGCTTCAGATCCCAGAAAGATCCTCTTATGATGCAACATCCCAGCTTGTGTTACGTCATTAATTCAGTATCCCAGCCCCAGATCCTCTCTAACTGGTTGCTGCAGTTGTGTGCTTGGTGGCAATGTGCTTGATTTGGGGCTGTGAGAGAGGGATTGGGGTGCTTAGTCAGTATTATCTGTTCCGTCTCACTCCTCTGGTGTGTTAGTTCCAACTGTAGTTTGGATACCTAATCATTCAAAAAGAAATTTCTAGAAGAATCTCAGAAGCACCATCCCCAGTGTATAAATTACTGTGTTAATGTGACTGATCTCCTGTGGCTGGGATTGTAAATCACTTTCAGATGCCGTCAGCATCTTTTTTTTTTTTGTGCTTTGTCCCTGTCCTCCCGTGACCATTGCTTGGAGAGCCGTGTACACACTCAAAGGATTTGCTTTGGAGGGAGAGCTCAAATATCAAAGGGGAAGGAAAGCATTCAAACCTAAAAGCTGCCCATGAAGCCCAGCACATCATTTTCAGGAGCAGAACATTATTGCTACTCTGCTGACAAACTTCTTTTGAGGGCAGCAGCACGGTCCAGCACCATTTTAAATTTGTCTTGAAGCTGCACATAACCAAAATAAATATATGGTTACATTAGAAACTATGTTATATTCTTGCTCAGTGGTTCCAAGTGCAATTGAAAAGTAAGCACAAATGCAGTGTGTCTGCCCTTGTGGAGGTAGAGAGCAAACCTCCTTCCACACACAATTCCATGGATTCACACCTGGGATTAACGAGCCAAGCAAGTGCAAGGGAGGTGGGTTTGTCCCTGCTTCTAAGGTCCTTGTATAGGATGTGGAGGCCTCCTCTGGAGGTGAGGAAAGGGACAGGTAGGGGGAGGCACCAACCAGGCTCCAGAGTGCAGCCACGTTGCAGGGAGGGCACTGTGTGGATTTTGGGCATCGCCCAGCTTGGTGTGAGTAACTGGAGCCCAGAGGATTACACAGCTCACATGAATCTCTGGTGATTTATGCAGCTGGTTAACGTGCCAGCAGCAATGCCTGTAGCTCCAGGGACCTGCTGCTGCATGGCACGAGCCTGCTCCCCACTGTGTGTGACCAGAGGAAGAGTTATGCTGAGGAGCTGTGGCAAACCTGCACTTCTAGAGCTGGGCTTTGAAATTTGGCATGGGATCATTGTGCTTCTTTGCCCCTGAAGGTGTTGTGAAAATAAATGAATCTTTGTTTGTTTTCAAAGGGCTTGGACACTATAACTTTGAACAAGATAGAAAAAACCCATGAAGGAGTCCTGAGATCTTCATGAAAGACAAACTGTGGCCAGCAGTGAGGAAAGGTCTGACTGTGTGGCTGGCACAGTGCAGAGGTGGGCAAGGAAACACAGCAAGAGTAAGCAGGCAGTGTTAGGACCTTGAGGTGTCTGAAGCTGTCAGTCTTTCAGTTTTAATCAAACGCAACTTGTTCTGTTCCAGGCAGAAGAAACTGGATAATGTCCACTGCCCTGTACTCCCTATGGGATTAAAACTGGGGCTTCTCCCTCACTTTTTGTCCAGAATACAACAGCCAGAGAGAAGAAAAAAGCTGGTAAGATGAAATGGCATTTTTCATGTCATAATGTTCTGAACAGGACTTTGTACCCCTTAGCCATAGGATATTATACAGTGCTCAGTCTTCTGTCACAGGCTCTAGACTTGTAATTTAGTATAATAATGTGTGCATAAGCACCTAAAGAAAACATAAATTAAATACAACCTGAGGCACCTGAGCAGCAGGACAATGACTGCTATAAAAGCCCATATGAATGCTGCCAATATGAGGAGCCACACATTAAAGGAGGATAAGATATTTACCTATGAAGGAAAAATGAAATAACACCTTCATCAGATAAAGTTTGAAATTGCTTTACAAAAGAGATCAGTGGTATCAACACTGTGGCAAGCAAGGCCCAGAGAGCTGAACCCAAGGCCAGCTAGTCAAGGCAGAAGTGAAGCTGAGACTAACCCCATGCACCTACACAAGCTGAGGGCTGAATATCTGGAAAACAGCTTTAAGAAAAGAGCTGGGGGTCCTGGTGGGTGCATTGACCATGAGCCAGCAGTGACCTTGCAGCAAAGAAGGCCAAGGCTGGGTGAGTGTGTGTGCACACCTGGCATGCTGGGCTTCCCAGTGTAAGAGAGGTGTGGGCATACTGAGAGGGCCACAGCTTGGAGTATTTGTCATATGTGAGCAGAGGGTGATTGAGTTAGGGTTATATAGCAGAGGTGATCTTATCAATCCATATAAACACCTCATGGGGGAGGAAAAGACAGAGCCAAAGTCTTTTCAGTGGTGTGCACTTGAAGAGGCAAAGGAGACAAACTGAGTACAAGAAATTAGATTTAAACCTCTTTTTTTTTTTTTTTTTTTTTTTTTTTTTTTTTTTTTTTTTTTTTTTTCTTTTTTTTTTTTTTTTTTTCTGTGGCAGTGAGCGGAGAATGAACAGGCTGCCCAGAGAGGTCATGGCAAAAAGTTGCTTTTGTTGACCATGCCTTGAGGAGGAGTGTTGGACTAATCAATCTCCAGAGGTCCCTGCCAAGCTCCACCACGCTGTGATTCTGTAACAGAACACAGCTCTCCTGAATCCCAGGGTAATGTTTGAAATGAAATGTTTACTAGATCCTGGGCATCTGCTCTATTTTGATTAAATGCAGCGCACAGAAGCATATGATCAGTTATGGGGCTGGACATGCACAGGTGGTCAGTGCATATGCACGGTTACCTGCAGAATCCCTCCATATGCAGGCAGACCAGCACATCCAGCCAGCCTGTCAGAAGAAAACTAAACTCCACCTAGACAGAATTTCCAGCTGGAAAAGAGGAGGAAGGATATGTCTGGGGAAACCTGGCCATGTGCTATTCCTGCCTCTGGGATCTTGTGCTAAGTCTCTATACAGAGCAGTTTCTCCTTAAATACTCACCTAATCAAGGAGGGTCTTTGCACACCAGGAACAGTACATTCATCACTTGATTATGGGGTGGTTGCTTGCCATTCATCAATCACTCTTTGTATTCTTCTCTTTAAAACTTCCAAGCTATTCCAGGCAAGGGAAAATAATGAGTGTGCAGTTGCACAGAAAGGCTTGCTGCTTTTCTCATACCGCTCATGTGGGCACAAGCAATTCCTGCAGCTGTGCTGCTGTTTTAGTTTATGCACATTGCTTGAGAAAAAAAATAAGCTGTAACAAGAGTTTAGTCTGGCAGTTACTTTTACTGCTTTTTATTGCAGTTGTGTCTTAGAGTTCTCTGTCATTCTTCATATTTCACTCCTCTGCAGTAGCACAACTGCAAAATGCATGAAGGCAGAGGGAAGGAACAGCGGAGGAGCTGGGCATCAGCACTCAGCCCTTTGTACCCATAAGCGTACCGGATCTATTCAGAGCAGCCAACACCTCCCTCCTGCTCCTTGCAGGAGCGCTGGGGCTGCGGGAGGGCTCGGGCAGCAAACCCCGCGCAGCCCCGGCCGCCTCCAGAGGGCGGTGATGGCCCGAGGGACCCTCTGCTGCAGCCAGCGACGCCTGAAACAGCATCTGCTCCAGCTGCGGAGCTCCAGCTGCTCAGGGAACTGCAGCTGAAAGGTGAAGAGGCTCGCAGAGACAGTCTCTGTCCAGCTGAAGTGATGGAGGAGTTGAAGCGGACAAGTAATGTACCAAAATTTGGCTCAAGTGTTAGGACGAATTTACAAATTCTCAGAAATTAACAATCCACAGACCAAAGACCTCCATTTCTGTAACAGCATTGGTTTGCTGTTTCCCTTGTTTTTTCCATTGCTTTGATGTTTCCTTTGTTTGTAACAGCAAAGAGGGGAAAAAATCAAATCAGCCAGCACAAATTGCTCTGAACTCCTGAGTTTACACTAACAGTATTCTCTGTTTGGATTCCAGCACAGCACAGTCCTGCTGTGCAAGCCATCATCCCAGGGATGGACTTACCAGGAATGAGGGGACAGAACCTTCCTTATTAATACCATTTGGTGCAGGAATTATTTCCATGGAGAAACAGCTTCTCAGCCCCACCTTTCACAGGACTTCCTTTACCTGCACGTCAAGTAGAAAATGTGTGGTGAGATTTCCTGCAGCATCCTGTGACACAGTGAGTGGTGCATGTGGCTCTGTTCAGCTCCCACACCTCTGCATCTGACTGAAGAATATCTATCCTTCCTATCCTTCCTATCCTTCCTCTTTTTCCCCAGTCAGTTGTCATCATTTTGCCCATTACCAGCTTTCTTTACTTCTGCACCTCTTGTCCTGGTGCCAATAAACAAGACTCCATTGTATTCAGTTCTGCAAGAAAAGGATGAAAGTTGTTTGAGATAAAGTGTGAGGTGAAGACAGAGTTTCAGGGCAGACACATCTTTTCTTCTTTGAGCATATCTAAATTTGAGCTGCTGCTGCGCATTCAATGCTGTGCTGCATGGCCACATCTGTGCCTGGCTCTGGAGCTGAAGTGTGTGCTCTGCAGCCAAGGTGCTTTGTGTTCAGTGGCACCAGGATTCCTGGGCCACAAAGAGTTTGTTTCAGTGGCAGGGGCCATCAGAACACAGGTCAGTGTGAAAATACCAACACTCTTCCCTCCTAGCACAGAAAGATGGAGCTGGTTCCCAGTTTGTTATCTTTATATTTAGCATTGACTCCAAGGAGCGTAGTTAGAGGGGATGGAAACACAATCTACTCATTTTTGTTTCTGTGTTGCCAGTTGAGTCAGGACCAGGCTGACACTGGCCCAGAACTATCACTGTTTGCTTGGTACATGGAGACATCTGTGTGTTTTTGTTCCCCCTTGTCCATTAGCTCATGGACCACTGTGTCCATGGCACAAAAGGTCCTGTTGCTTTTCTTGGCCATCTTCACTCCCCACGTCTATCTTGGGCTGGGAGCCAGTGGTGTGGGCACCAGAGATAAAACATCTTTTATTTCCAAACACAATCTTCTGCATCAAAGCATGCCTTGCCTTTCAAGAAGCTGTCCTTTTTGGGACTTTTGCTTTGTTTTCTGAGGGCTTTTTATGGATTCATGCATGTCATGACCCAGCACCTATAGCAAGCACGTAATTTCAGCACAAAGGACTTTTAAAAAGTACATATATAGAAACTGCTAGTAGGAAGCCTAACATTCCTAAAGAATATTACTGTCTTCAGTGCTATTTTCTACCTTCACTTTGTGGGTTTTGTTTCTGCAACTCTATATAGCTGCAAGGATTCATCTTAAATGGAAATGACACACCAAAACATACTTTGATAGTTTGCAGATTTAAAAAGAGCTGTCTTAACATAGGTTTTTCTTCCAAGGTAGAATGTACTTTCTATTGGAAAACATTCATGCACATTGTTGATACAGGGTCTCTTTTCCACAGTCTGTCTTACAGTGAGTCATCTGCTCTCTGGCTCTGTGTATCTACATGCACATAGGTGGGAATTAGCTTGTTTCTCAAACTCTCTCTTTTGTATTGACTGAAAATCTGGGGTGGTTATTTTTAAATGTGTCCTGTTCTCCAGACAAGATATGAATGTAAAAGCAACAAAAGTAGTGTTGGATGTTTTCCCTGTACCAATAATGTAGCTGTAATATGCTGTGTTTTGATTAATCTGGTGAAATGCTATTCCTCTTTCAGACTGGTGTCAGAATTGGGCCAGTTTTATCCGAAGAGTTTATTGTCTCAAGAAGTAGAAATATATTGAAGTCACTGTAATTTGGAATATCTCAGTTTTTTATCTCAGAGCTGTATGAATCAGTATCAGCTGAGCACTCGGCTAATGGAAATCAGCTCTTTATTTTGAAGAATATAGTTTTTAATTTGAAAAGAAAAAAAGCACTTGAATTATTTCCTAGAATTCTGGGGCAAACCTTGCAAGCTTGGAAACATGCCCACTTTTGCTAACTGCAGTGTGGTGTTTATTTCCCATGCTAAGCCCAGAACTGGACTGTTCCTGATGCCACATTCAGTGTTTAGTGAAAATATGTATAATCCCAGTAATCAGAATGCCTCAGGTCACAAGCCTTTACTCCATGCCAGATCAATAGAAATTTCCTGGGGACAGTTCTTTTGCTTTGGCCATGACCCCTGCTGGAGCCTGCACTGCTGATGTTGTTTGTGAGTGACAGATGGGTGATGCTGTGTGAGGACTCAGTGGCTGTGATCCAAGCCATAGGAGCCTCCTCCTTCTGTCACTAAATTGTCCCATGGGAACTTCACCTTCCAGCCTCTTCCAAGCCTGGCCTGGAACATGTCCAGGGATGGGGCAGAAGTCCTTGCTTTGTCTCAATATGACTCAACTCTTATTTTTCTCTAATCACTTTGATCAAGACAAATGAAATCAAAGCATTTGCTTCCTGGCTGGCAATTTTTTCCCACATATGGCAAATTTCCTTTTAATGTCCATGGCTTGTAGGAACAGCTTTTGGCAAATCAGAGTAAAAACTACTTTGAAAGCACTGTGCATATCTATTTAGGGAATAAAATTACTGTGAATTAATTCTGAAGGAGTCTGCACTGGATAGAATTTTAGACTAGGTCTAAAATGCTCTGTGAATCTATTAAATAAAACCTGAGATTTTTAAAAAGGGGCAAAAAAGAAGATAGGCTTGTTCTGGAGAGGTGAACAGGGAAAGAAATAACTCCTCTGGTACTATCTAGGAAAGAGAGGCATCTCCACAGCTCATGTTTTATAATTCAATAACTTAACATTTCAATAACAGAAATGAAGTTTCTGAAAGACTTAACGTCTTGTCACTCGTTTGTCTAATGCTTAGTTTACAGTGGTGTTTTGTCCACTAAAAACATGCTAATTTCTTTCTGAAGCTAATACAGTCCTTCCAATGTCCCCAAGAAACAGAGCTTAAAAAAACCCCCTCAGTAATAATTCAGGACATCATGTTTCTGTACTGCAGTTTACAAGAGTGAGAGTTTAGAGGAATGGTGATGCTGCTGAAAATCTTTCTATTCCCATGACTGTCTGAATCTTGAAATGAAATTTAAAAAAAACCAAAAAATGAATAAAACCAGAACAAACCCTAGTCCTTTAATTATAATCATTTTGATCACAGCATTAAGTATAACAAATGTGAGGCAAGTATGTGTGTGAGAGTGCAGGACAGAGAAAGGTTTAGGGCAAGGATCAGTGGAAAATCTTTGGAAATGATGTAAGAGAAAGCAAAGGCAGGGATTGGAGTTTGTAGCCTACACCAGAGACTATAAAAACTCTGAAAGAAAGCTGAACATTAAGGATAAGTTAGGAGGAAGAACATAGCAGTACCATTAAGGTTGAAATTGATTGCATCCAATGCAAGGTAAGAAGAGTGAGGACAGAATATGTTGGGGATGTTTTGTGTCTTCTGCTCTCTACAGAAGCTTTCTTCGCTTCTGTGTTTTCTTCTTTTTGATGTTTTCTTCAATCTTTTTTTTTATTAACAGACATGAAAAAGGTATAAAAATGCCCAGATCTGATGGGAAAAGCACAACTACTTTTTCCAGCTTGGAAATAAGATAATAAGGTGCCATTCACCTAGGAATTTTGGTAGTAAAACTGAGTTAATATTAGTGGAAACTTATTTCCTTCAGTTAATCAGCCAATATTTAAACAGAATGTGTCAGTGCATTTTACAACAGTGACAAATTACTTTTATGCTCTTGCAGTGCTCTGCAGTGAACTGCTGTCTGTGTATGTTGTTATGGATTTTCCTTTTGTGTAAGTTATTGTCAAGTGCATATTACTTCGTAAAATAAGCTGAAGACCTGTGACAGAATAATTCTTTTGCATTACTAAATATCATATGTGGTAGACAAGTTTGCTACATCTAACATACTGGAAAATATGAGATAAATGATTTAGGAAAAGTCTTTAATTTATGGATCTGCAAAAGGGTTTTACTATGTCCCATGTTAGACAAATGTTGATCCAGATTCTGTTGCATTCCTGCAATAGTAGAATAACTGCAAAAACATTCCTACACTAACAGAGTACTTATCATTATCCAGTGATCTGACTAGTTCAGTTTTGTACCCCTGTAAGTGAAGGCAGACTGATTCTGTGATAGTCATTGTAAATTCTCCATTCTGAGCTCAAAACTATTTCACTGGTTTTTTTTTTCCCTCCCACACTGAAGTTGTACAAGTAAATACATGCAAATAACTTTTAGTTTAGATGTCCAGAGGCTACAGTAAAGTTCAGAACGCACTAATCTTTGAAGCACTAGCATGCAGTGCCCTTAGCTTTCCTTACTTGGTTTTTCAATTTGAAATGATTGTTCTCTCATGGGGAGTGCAGATGTGAAAGCTGAGGAGCTGAAAGGACATTTTGTGCCTCTGCCCACTGCTTAACTCAGGAAACTTATTATTACTTTTATCTGTCTCTGTTCACCTGTATTCAAAATGCAGCTCAATTTACTTTCCCTGTAAAATATTTTGAACATTATGAGGAAGAACAGGCAAAAAACCCCCCAGCTCACACCAAGCAAATCTATGATGTAAATTATGGGAAAAACTGCAAAATATATCTGACTGGACCAGGAATTCTTCATTTTTTATAAATACCTGCCAATCTGATTTCAGCAGATTAGGACTTTGTTTTCACTCTTTGAATGAATGAAAAGTGCCTTTCTGGGCTTCTTGAACAGCCAGTTAAAACATACAACAGTTGTAAGAGCTCTGTTGTTAGACCTGGACAATGATTGCAAGTGCTTGCAGCTTTCCTTTTCTTCTTACTTAACTCAGAGTGATGGGTTGCTCTTTAATTTACATTTGTAATGCATCTCCTTCAAGACTTTTCTTCTTCAAGTAACATCCTTGGTCAGAATGTTTAAGTGTTTATCCAGTAAATCAGTATCAGTGTTTGAATCTTGTTAAGAAATTCAAATGCCATTCTTGTCTCTTAAAAGATTATCTTGAGGGATATTTTTATTATACTTTAAATGGTCTGGTTCTATATTGATAGTCTCTTTTGCTAATATACTCTTTATTCCTGGTGTGAAGATCTTCTATTTCTTGATTTTTTTCTTGATGGAAAGGTTTCTTATTTTTGCTTCAAATGCTGAAGATGGCACTCTAACAATGAAAAGTTTTTGGCTCTTGTGGTAAAGAAGAAAGAAAGCTGAATGTCAAGTTGTTAGAAATGTTAAGAAAAGTTGGCATCTTTAGTCAGTATGTATATAAATAGTGTAGGGTTGAGGGTTTTTTGGCAATGAAGAATAGTCTAATAATGTTTTGTTTTCTATTGTGCATATCAGGAATACTGCAGCTCACTCAATTATCTTTTGGAAAAAGGTGCAAATAGGTTTTTCCCACTAAGAGACATTTTCTTGCACTTCATAGAATCCTTCTTTCTGAATAGCCCCTCAGCTTCTAGATGAACTTCATCACTTCTGTTTGTCTGTTGTTCATGGTCTCCTACTTTTATGGCATATATATGAGTTTGGGGCTTTGAATTTTTGAAATCTGTTGCTAAAAATGGATTTATTACACACTGTAATCGTGTAGAAGTGTAGGCAGCTTTGCAGGATGTCCAACCTCTGTCCTTCCTGCCCTTTCTAAAGAAAATTGTCCTCGTTTGTTCTGTATGACCATTTGGTTTCATGCCCTGTTTTCAAAGGAAGAGATGAGAACCATGACTAACTTGTCTTTCACAAGTGTTTGCCCACCTCTGTCAGTTAATTTGCTCCTGAATCATTCTTGTGTCTGTTCAGCAAAGGTGCCCTGGCAGGGCTGTGTTCATTTGTGCACTTCTTGAACTCCTCATGGGAATTAGAGGGGTTCACCTTTCCATCCTTTCTCCACACGATGCCAGTGCTGCTCTCACAGATGTTGTGTCCTTTGGGCAGGGTGCAGGGGAGCCCTGCAGCAACCAAACCATGACTGAAAGCATGACATAAAACTCTGTTTCATCTGAGTACAAGTGGTAGGAACAGCTCAAGCGTCTTCTGAGCTAAAGCACAGCTGTCAAGCAGGCAAAGGTGACTAACGTGGGGATATGAGAATATGCCAGAACACTGGAAATCATGTTACAGGGAATGCAATTATTGAAATGAGGGCTTTGAAAATCAATCAAAAAATCTTGACTGCCCTGAGAAACCTTGAAGGAAATTCATTTTCTGGAAGTGGAACCTGCTTGGCCTTGAAATACTCACTGACAAAAAGTTTCATTTGGGACGCAAAAATACCTAGTTATCTCAAAATAACTAATCATAGGCCTCTTGCATAAGTTTATGAATTTTAAGTTCTCTCTAGTTCCACTAGATGAAACCTACCTGCCTCTATTTATCTATATAGTCAGGAAACTGAAAATGGAATGAAATACACATAGTAGATGTTGTCAGTGTCTGTACCATGTATAACAAAATATATGGCATTGTTTAAAAATCTACTCCTACTCTAGAAAACACATTATTAATAACATAAAGGGCCTGACACTGGCAGCTTACATTTCACTTTGTCACAGGAGTCCCATGTTGCAGTGTGTGGCTTCAGTATCTTTTAGAAAGCAATATGTGAGAAATGCTCCATATCTCATCTGTGGGACGGGGACAGAAACACCACTGTAACCTATTTTTGAGCTCTGGATTTTTTTCTGAGGGTGGGATTAATTTTGATTTTTCTCCCTTTTCCTTGACATTTACATAACTACAAGATTGTATCTGAGAAACACAGGGTCTTCCAGCAGCTCTGAAATCACTAAGATTGGTGGTAGGGGCAGTATTTTTGGCTTTGTGGTGATATGTATTATCAGAGGACACCTTTTACAACTTTTAAAAGTAAGGCAAATTTGTTCCAGCAGGAGCAGACTTCTTAGAGCTTCACACAAGCCATTTTTAAGTTGTTCTTTTGGTAAGATAATCATCTGTCATAATTTTTTTGGCCAAGGTATGTTCCCATCAGGCATGCAATGCAAGCATAGCAAGGCCAGTGTGAGTGCTTATTTGATTAATCAATTCAATTAAGATAAGTTAATAGCAGCAGTTAATATTCTGTTTTGTGGTGCTGGAGCAGTAACAGGATAGCTCAGTAAATGGCTTGCAGACACAGCTCTGATTTCCCCCAGCTGGCTGGAATCTGCACAGTCCCAGAGACCTTCCTGACCAGCAGGTGAAGAAGGCTTCCCAGTGCTATCCAAGTGTTGTAAGAGGAGCACTGGAGGCCAAAGAGGCAATGCCAGGAGCTTCCCAATGCCTGTGGGACAGCCAAGCCTTGACTCTGAGTCAGGTCATTTTGGTAGCACCCAGGGCAAAACCTCAGGGGTTTCAGGGCTTGACCACAAGGTGCTCATTGTAGAGCAAGGTCCTCATTTGCAGGTGGCTTGGGCACAACGTGCTGCTGTCACAGCACCAAGCAGAGCACAGCCATCAATACAGACTGGCAGCTGGAGTGAAGGATTGCAGTGCAAGGCATGATGTCTTGCCTCGGTTCTCTTGCTAACAGGCCAGTAAGAAAAATAAGTCCCTTGTGATTTATGCCTGCAGAGTAATCTCAGCAGTAATGTGAAATATCGCAGTTCAAATGGGTAAGAACAATGATGGCTGTTACCATTTCTGACAGGCAATGGGTTTGGAGCTTGGTGATGAATTGCATTCTGTCTGGGGTTTGTTCAGCCTGCTTATCTTCAGGATGTCATTTTGGGTTTTGTTTTTTTCTTTGTAAGAAAAACATCTTTTAAGTCCTGTGGTTTGATGTTGGAGACTTAACAGTTTCTGTTTGGTAAAGCGTTTTGCTTTCCTGTGATCTTTTACTTGGAAAATGGCTCTGCACAGGTTCCCAAATAAATGTTTTGTATATTTATCCTTCTTTGATAAGAATACTGCTCTTTCTTTTATCTTTAATTTTATTTTAATTGGACCTGCAACGAAGATATCCAATTATATGAGGAATTTTTAGTTTTGACACATTTCAAGCTGAAGTATCACTAAGACACATAAATATGTCTGAATTTCAGACTTGCAATTACATTTAGAGAAGGGAAAACCATATTTTATGTCAGATAACACAAGACTCTGAGATACTGCAGACATGGAATTGTACACCAAACCCTTGACCTAGCTCTGTGAAGTTGGTGGTGAAGAATTTTCTGGAAGGATGGAATTTCAATACATATAGTAAGGGTGCATCTTGAAAAGCTTGTCAGAGCTTTGCTTATTCTCCTTCAGTAACAAATACTGCCCAGCCTCTCTTGGAATGTGTCAAGGTAAAATATGGATGGGGTGAAGCAATAGCCAGTGCATGGCTGGGAAAACCCCTTTTTGGCCAGAGGGCTCTGCTTGGCCAATTGCAACAAATGAGCTCAAGGAGAAATACCAATAACTTATTTTAATAACTAAGGTCCTATGACATGGATGAAGGTGGCAAAACTAAATGCCAGAGTGGCAGAAGAAAGTGTGATTTTAATTGTATTTACATAGTCCTCACTGGATCATGAGTATTGCAATTGCTTTTCCAAAGCTGAACTGTTCCACTACAATAACCCTGCCTTTTTCTCCTGCCTTGGTCCCATTTCTGCATGAAAATCAGTACAACAGGGTCTTGCTGGACTTAAGTTTTACTCCCTTTTCACCTCCTTAGCTGCTTATTTCTTTGGGAAGTAGAGCCAAACTTAAATCCTTACAATTTCCTCCACCTCTAATTTCACTGGCATTGAGTTCTGACCAGTTAATCAAATGTCAGTAGTGTTGCAGGTGCCTTGCTGTTTATTTTCATTAGTGTACCAGTTGCTATTTTTAGCTCTTTAGTCTTTGAGTTGAATGAATACCAGCACAGATCTTAAACCATAATAAACATATGTTTTTAACCTTGCCATTTATTTTTACACCTCTGTATCCAAATAATCAGGATGTGGTTACCTGTGAAGGTAGTAGACTGCTACTTCAAGTTTCAATGCACTCTCCATACAAAAATACACATTGTAGAGGGTTACAGCTTTAAAAACACCCAGACAGACCCCTGTGTTTATGTCAAGCAATGGCTGTTGCTGTCAGACTGAGAGACAGTGGTACCACCTGGCTTCGTGCTTTGACTTTGTCCTTTGATTCCAGTGAGCTGTCTGCCTCACCCCTACAGAGTAACCAGCAGCTCTCTTCCTAACTGTCCCTTATGGACAATAGTAAAAATAATTACATATGTATAATTATATTCATAGACTCTCTGTGTTTCTGCTTTTGCAAAGTGGAGAGTCAGCAAAGAATGGCAGAATCAGGCTTAGATTATACTCTGGGGCAGGACCTGGAGACAGAGAAACAGCAAATTAGCAGAAGCCTTTGGCAAAAGGCCCCAGCCCAGCTCTTCCTAACATCATCTGAGACATTCCCACCTGGGCAATTGGAGGCACATCAGGTTTTAAGATCTAGATCCAAACGAGGGCTTAAACAATGTAGGCTAAACACATGTCCAGAGGTAACCAAGCACCTTCCCCCTCCCGAGCCTCCCAAAATTCCCTGCATTATTTAAAGGCTTGGTGGGGATCTGCAGTTCTGCAGCTGTGAGACATGGTCAGACCACCACCAGTCTCAGCAAGACATCCCTTTGCAAGCTCGTGGTGAATAATTTTATTGCAGGATGCCATTGGAAGTTGTGGCTCCCACTAGATCGTGTTGAGAAGTAGCAAAATGCAGCCTTGCCTTCAAAATACTACTGGAGAGGTATATGACTTCTGTCACAGCTTTAAGCACCTCTCCAGGATGTGGGGAGGCCAGGGTCAGCCTGGGCTACAAGCCAAAGTCTCCCTGCTTACAAGTGAGCATCCAGTTCATCTGGTTTTAAGGCAAGTTTGCATTCCTCACTGCTGCTGCTGCAAGGATTGCACCACTGTGCAGGAAGGAATCAAAAGATTGGCAGGGCTGCACAGGAAGGAACAGAGGAGGAAGATGATTTTACATGCAAGGGTGAAGAGTATTCAGCTGGCATTATCTGGTTGCTGGGTTTTATGCAGTGACTCTGACAGATAAAACTTATTAGCAGCCATGGGGAGAGTCTCCCTTTGTTTTTATTTCTTTAAGACCTGTGGAGCAGGATTCCCCAGGGGATGCAGCTGTGGAGTCATTTACAGATTGCTCTCCTTTGCAGATGCTGCAGTTCCAGCTCGTGGTGGTGCATTTGGCCCTTGTGATTGCCCTGCTGTGGTGGAACTCCAGCTCTGTGCTCCTTGCAGAGGCAGCTCCAGAGGTAGGTGAAGGTTCTGGTGGCTGTCACGTAACTGCCCTTCCTTGGGTGTTTTTAGCCACAGAGTGGAATTTCCAAACACTGCTGGAAGGTGAAGGATCAGTATTGACTTTGTAAGGGCCAAGGAGGAGCCTCAAGAAGAGGGAGGTGCAAGTTGCATGGCTCTGGGGGGACAGACTGAATGAGGCCTCACCCAAATTCTCACAGCCCCTCCCAAAACACCTGGGGATTTCCTGTGTGTTAAAACATTGTCCAGTGGATAGAGAACTTCCTGAAGAGGGGAAGGAGGTGATGGAAGGGGGAAAGTAAACTTCTCTGACACTGAAGGGAAAGTTTAATTCTTCTTCTTAAAGGCAAATAATAGTATGAGAAAGCTGCAGCTTTCAGAAGCCATAAAGAGACCCCTGGGAGAAGATCACCTGCACAAAAATTACAAATTAAAGGAGATGGACTAGACCAGAAAGGGGAAGGAGCAAAGTAACTTGCCTGAGCTTGTGAAGAAAAGCAGCAGACAAAATGGATGAGCTGTCTCCTGTTTCACCCAGGATGATATGTAGGGGTTGCACCTGAAAATACTTCTACTGCATTCCCTAGTTTTACATTATCTTGACATAAGGCAGATTTGGCAGAAAAGGTATTTATGTAATTGTTTCATGCCATTAAAAAAAAATTAAGTCTCTAAAAAAAAAATAAAAATCAAGTCTCTAAAAGCACTGTTTGCCTCCAGGGTTTTTACATGGGTTTTAAGATCAACTTAAACATTAGATGGCTACTGAAGAATACTGATGGATCCTTCTACCTTGCTCTATGTCTTCACATAAGCATGACCTGATTCTCCAAAAGTGCTGCAGCAGCTGCTGTTCTGGTGCCACAGACACCTGGTGTCCTGCCTTCATCAGCAATAGATTTTTGTGAAAATAATATAAGAACAGAACATCTTTGCAGACTTCAAGATCTAGAAACCTGTGCTGGATCAGGGCGTATTTTAGCTGCTGATGGGCCAGAATTTGCCTTTGAACCAGTTTAAAATCTGAGTATCCACAACATTCTTTGGCAATGCATTCCCCTTCATCTGTGTGCTGTGTTTTAAAAGTAACTCCTTATATTTATTTTAAATCCACCATCTGGTGACTTCACTGGGTGGACTGGGAAGCTCTTTCTCTTGAGGAAAAAATTACTAGTTTTTATTCATTCCATTGCTGTTCCTAAGTTTGCAAACCCTCCACTACACCACCTACACCCACTCTCATCTCTTCTTATCTGTGAAATTGTACTTTGTTCAGTGCTTCACCAGAAGAAAACTGTTTGCTACTTCTGACTATCATTTTAGCTGTCACTTTAGTTCTTTCAATTCCATTTTATCTTTTGGAGACAACGTAAGTGGAGTTGCAAGGTATTCAAGAGCAGAGGCTCTTTTTGCCCTTCTAGTTTCAACTGTTACTGTAGATGTTTAAGCCCACTAACCAGAAGGAGGAGTTCAATCTTTTTCAAAGGCATCATTCAGTTGTAAACCTCTATGAAAGTTTTACAACCCTAAAGGAGAACAGAAAGGACCGTTCTGTGTACTTGAGGCTCACAAAAAGCAGAGCCAGGGGACAATGTGAGATCCTTTATAAAGGTCTCAACAGTGCTACACCATTGGAGTGGTCATTGTGGTCATGTGCTCTTCCTCATATAAAGGTCACAGCTTTATACACCCCATCACTGTCCATCACCCATCAGTAGTGGGGAACATCCCCACCACAACTGGAGCAGACAAGGATATTGCATCATCCATGTGCTGCCTTCCTGCAGCAGTACTAAACCCACCAGGTGTGAATATCAACCATAGTGGTGTGCTTCTAAAGACAGGATAAAACCTGTTTGATGGTGTCATTGTAATGTTTCTTTCTAATTCTGTGAAGATCAAGTGAACTGAACAAGAGAGTGCATTTCATTCAAAGAGACAATGATTTGGGTTTGCTTTGGTAGACTAACTGTTGCCCTGTATTTTTCTGTTACATGCAAACAACTATTTCACTTTGATTTGTTTCATTTCTTTCTAAATAGACCCCAGTATTCTCAGCTATTATAGCAAAGTTTGGTTTATTAAATGATGTTAAGCCTTATGTTGTAATTAAGGTTCAAACTGCTGTGTCAATTCAACAGCATGTTCTTTCCTTTCCTCCTCCCCATGTAGTGTTACTGCATTATTTCCTTGAATGTGTGGGCTCAGCAAGTTTTTTTTGGGACATTTTTTGCACAACAATTAATTAATCTGTCAGATATGGATGGAAACTTCTGTAGAAGTTTTCATTACTACTCATTAGCATTCATTTAAAAAACAAAAATCAGTTTCCTGAAAACTATCAGAATGGATATTGGAGTCGGGCAATGGCGATTGCATTTTTCAGAAGGATTAAATTACTCAGCTCATGCTATAAGTGATACTAATCACAGTGCTGAGATAGGGATAGTGGAATGGCCTGAAGAAATAGGCTTTGTGAAGTAACAAATTATAATATTTCTTGCAATAATAATGAAAGCAAATTCAGTTCTATGAAAAAAAAATAAAAATCCAGACTTTGACAACAAAATCCTGATAGTGGAAAAAGGCCACATTCCAGAGAAGGAACTTGGTTTTAAAACATTATCCCAATTTCAGTGTCCTGGTAGTTCAGTATTTACAGGACTGCTCCTATGACTCTGGTTGAATTCTTTTTTTTTCTGGGACAGCAAACTGAAATTTTACTGCTTTTGTTTGCAGCCTCTGGAGCCGCCTTCTGCTCTGGGCGTGGGAGACCATGCCATTGCCAGTGAAGAGCAGTCAGCCACCAACCTGGCAGCCAAAATGTTCCTTCTTGATGACTTGGTGTCTCTGGAGAATGAGGTGACCGAGACCAAGAAAAAGAGAAGTTTCCCAGGATTTGGCTCCCCGATCGACAGAATTTCTTCATCCTCTGTGGATGCTAAAGGCAAACAGAGGTAAACTCTTAAGTACTCCTGCCAGTGACAAAGTTGGAGGAGGGCTGTTGCTAGGTGTTCTGGACACAAATGGGTTAGCTTTAGCCCCCAGCAAGTTTGCTGGTCAGATGTGAAGTTCCTCTGATCAGAAACCATTCACAGTGTGTCACCCTTCAGCTGTGATGTACATTGTGTGCACTGGTTCATTTATCCCTACAGTGCTGCACAGCTGCCAGACAGCATCCAGTATATGTGATTTTCCAGTACGCTTCTTTCCACTGGTGTGAACTAACATTCAGTTTAAAACTGCATTTCTGATCATGAGCTTATTTAAAGCAAAAAATATGCCTGAGGTTCACAGGCAGAAAGGCAGGGCTGGGATGCTCCTGAGAGTGGAACTGAAAGAAGGCATGGTGTAGTGGACATTTTGAACAGAAGAATGAAGGGAACATAATGAAAATGGGCAGGCAGGCAATAGAATGAGCTTCAAGAGCTCCATTGGCTTTGGATATGTCAGGATTTAATCAATACAGCAATGTGTGTTTGTGTTATAAACCTGTTTATGACAGGGCTAAGCAATGAATGATGTTCAGTGTGGCTGGGGAGAGACAGGGAGTTTGGGGCACAGATTTAGGGGTTGTTCCCTGTATCTTCCCTGTCTTGTTCTGCTCTTCTGGTAACTGTCTTCTCTTGGATGGAATCCCTCATGCCACAAAGTATTTAGTAACGTGCTTAAAGCTTAATCTGGAAATGGAAAGTATTCACAAGAGCCAGTCCATATGACCAGTACTTTTCCGAAACAAAGTTTTGCAATATTTTCTTGTTTTTTTCGTTTATCCACCCAGTCTGCCACAAGGACTGTATGGCTGCAGCCAAAAGTGATAAAAAGCAAAATTCTTAAAACTTTAAGTATAATTATTCTGTTCTGTCCACCTCTTCAAGATATCGAAATCATCTCACTCTTCATTTGTTTTTTAGCATGTTTTCCCTTTCCAGGCAAAAGTAAAAAAGATCATTTTTGAAGCTATGCTTTTTTTTTTGCAGAAGTACATGGTATTCCCAATTTTACTCATGTTATTTTGGATGGAAATCTTTCATTTTTGTGCAGTACAAGGGAAAAACTAAACTAAGAAACAAATAAAAAAAATCCCCAAAACAATTACAAAACAAAACAGGAAATTGTGGTGAAAAACAGCTTGTCTGAATAATGAGCTAATGAAAATGAGTGACACGCTGCACAAAACTCCCCCTTTCCCAGTAGCATCAGCACAGTTTGCAGTTTTGAGCTGGGATTATCACTTTGGGGGAGCTGTTTATCTTTTAAGTTTGGGGTTGAGCCATTTGTTAGAGCCACCTGAGCTGCTTTGATCACTGCAGTGAGAGTCTGATACCACCACCAGCATGGACCACAGATCAGACGGATGCTGTGAAGGAGTAATAAGGCTTTTGATAGAAAAGTACCTTTAGATAGAAACAGGCAGAGGCTGCTGCACTAAGGGGAGTAAAACCGAGGACTGAGCACCCTGTCACGGACTCCCAGCCAGCAGATAACAGCTCATTCATTCCTCTACCAGCTGGGCCAGCCACCTTTAGAGCCCAGGGAACCAATGTGTGAAAGCTGATAAATAGATGGAGCCCCCGAATCAGTGCAGTGTGTGCAGTGCCTGGCACAAAGCAGGAGCTTTTGGGAAAGAGCAGATCTAATGTTAGTCCACTTAACAGCTTGCTCTGACACGCACCGATTACAGGAGAGCCCAGCTCCTGCTCTGGCACCAACATCGGTTGGTAGCGCTTTGAAAATCACGGAAAAGCGTGCAGGGACGCAGGAGAGATAGAAAG
Source organism: Cettia cetti (assembly GCA_013401135.1). Lineage (NCBI taxonomy): Eukaryota > Metazoa > Chordata > Aves > Passeriformes > Sylviidae > Cettia > Cettia cetti. The sequence continues at coordinate 21,389 of VZUI01054704.1, forward strand.
ATCCACAGGCAGACAGAGAGAAAAAACCTCCAGGAATCCTAGACCAGGCTGTTTTAAGTAGAAAAGGCCACTTTGTCCCTCGTAGGCGCCGACACGGGGACCCGGCGGAGCGGAGGCGCTGCGTGCGGGGCGGCCGCGGCAGGGGACGCGGGCACGGCACGGCTGCATATCCCTCCACATCCCTCCACATCCTCCACATCCTCCACATCCCTCCACATCCCTCCACATCCTCCACATCCTCCTCTGAGCACAGAGCACGGCAGGGCACGGCTCGTGGGACACCACCATCTCCCCGACCCACCCTCCAGTCCGGGGAGTTAATTCCCCTTTTTCCAGGCAGGCTCGGGATGGCTCGGACAGCCCAAGCGTCCCTGCTGTGCCTCCCCGCCTGCGGGGAAAGCAGCGCTTCCCTCGGGGGAACAGCTGAGCATCCTGGCCTTCCTTCCCTCTGCCTTCCCCAGGGCTCGGTGCCTGAGGAAGGGACAGGCCGAACGAAAGGCTCCCCTTCCTCTGTGATGTTCTGTAACTGCTCCAACCCTGATGTGGTGCTCCCCTCACACGGGATACGCCACCAATTCCCATCCCCTGGCCTCCTCTGAAAAGCAGATGGAAAAGAGTCAGCGGGGCTGTGGATGCTGGAATGATGCTCCTGGACTGCAGCCCATGCCCGAGAGGTGTGAGGGAAGGAGCCTGCCCAGTGAGACCCAGGGCTGCACGGTTCTGGGTGGGGTTTGCACAGCCCCAAAGCCCCAGGGTGAGGCAGCTTAACACTGCTGGCACGAAGTTAGGCTTGAGTGCACCACAGCATTCTCTCCTGCTTGTTGCTTTGCAGTTTCCAGCTTAGAGAACAAAATTTATTTTTATTTATGTTCCTCAATAAGGACCAATAAAGAATTAATCTTCCAGGGCTTCTCTTGGACTTGCATTTCACTGGCAAGTATTTCTGAGGGCAAAAGTTGAGGCTATTCTCAGCTGCAAGAATTCTTGCCATTTCCACAACTAATTAAAATAAAACCTCTGCTGGTGAAAAAAAAAAATGCTCCAAAAATGCTCCAAAAATGCTGAATTGAGACAGGAAAACTTATTATTTTATATAAAAAGAACTGCAAAAAATATTGCCGTGTAGAAATTCTTTCACACATTCCTCATGCCCTCATTCATCAAATTGTCAGGAAATTCACCACACATAGGGAAAAATCAACCCCAAAATCTTCCCATTTTCAATCTCATCAAAGGACTGCTGCAATTTTGATGAACACTGCATTGCCAGAAAACCTATTAAAAAACCCTTCTAGAGCCTCTCTGACTCATCCTCTTTATTACTTTGCAAAACTTTCTACCTCTTTGCTTATCTTAGCCCCAGCTGGCCCTAGAGCTTTCAAAGACCCAGGTAATGGGTCACCTGCAGTATGTGATATTGTGCAGGAAACGATTTCCCTTTATAAATGCAGAGCATCACCTTTCTTTTATGAATAGCAGTTAACCTGTGAAGTTAGTTTGCTGCCAAGTAAAAATAGGGATAGTGGATCAAGCTCAGCCAGTCTGTAAAACAGCTGCAACTGCAGCCTTTTGTTAGACAAGTGCAGCATCTTATTTTCAAACAGTGGCTGTTCCTGCACACTGTTCTGTCTGAAAAACAAGTTGTTAGTGGGATGAATGGAGGAATCATACATGTAGTGACATTTTGATTATTCATAGATGTCTTTTCCCATTTGTTTCCCTCCCTCTCTGCCCATTTTCCTTGTGCAGGAAAGTGCTTGAGCTGCCTAAAAGAAGGTTTGGAGTTCCTCTGGACCGGATTGGAGTGAGCCCCCTCGGCAACAGCAGGGGTTAGCAGTTCCTGCAGGTAAGCCAAAGTATTCCAGGCATGGGCAGGCTTGGAGAACCCACCTGTTCTCTGTTGCTGGAGGTACTCAGTCATGTCAGCAGGCTTGGGAGGAGTGGCCTAAGAAATGGCTTCTTACGACATGGAATGCCCTAATTTCCCACTGAGTACCTCTCTGCAAGCAAAGAAGTTTTCCTAACATTTTAATCTCCTCTAGTCTGCATTATAGTGTGTTTTCCCAAGCCTTGCACTTCTGACATTGGAGAATATAATGTTTACTGCTTGTTTTTTGCCTACAGATGCTTCTATTCTGCATGAGTGATGCTGTATTGGAAACATTACAGAGATATGGAAGATGCCTCACAGCATGTCTTGTCTTTGCCTAATTATACGGCGCTCAAGGAATTGACCTCCTGCAAAATCTGTTTCAAGTTGCATTTTACAAATGTTGCTTTTACAAATAATAGCATTCAGTCCATCGGATCAGAATGCTCTCACAACTATGCACAGTGTCACTGGTAGGAGGGAACAGAGAATATGTATATATTTTCATTGCATGGCATTTATCTGTTAAACCTGTAGAACTTTATTATCCTAGTCAGGACTGAGATTTTTTTCACTGAAAATAAAATTTCCAGAGATGCCAACAGCAGTCCATGAAAAGCAGAGAGTTTGCTTTGCACATTTTTTTCTGGAGGGGAGCTGTTTGGTAGATGAAGGGAGGATGTAACAGTTATGGGACAAGCTAGAATGCATTTGAACTGCTGTTTGGGTGGAGATGTTTTCTGCCTCTGATGTTATTTCCTAATAACTAGGAGTTAGTCTGAATAAGAACAGTGACAAGACCTTAGTATTTGTCCTGATGTTTTGAGTAGTCTCTCTCTTATCTCTGCACCATATTTAGACATGTTTTCATCATATGGCATGTCCTGAAATGTGGTGAGACTTCTGGCTGATGAATGCATTTCACTCCCCCCTACACATAACATAGGATAGTGTCCAAATATGAAGTCATCCACTTCCAAGGTCATCTGCATCATATGCCTTATTTAACCTCTTCATATGTGCACAGGGCATGGTCAGAATCCAGCTCTAAAAGTTCAAGTATTTCTCACTCTGGCAAAATGTAAACATGTCCTCTCCACTTCATTTCAGAGTAACAGGTTATCTTAACTCCTCTTTTATCCTTTTCACTTCTTTCCAGATTATAAAATATAGCTAAGAAGAGCTGTCTGCTGACATCTCAATGCTCAGATTCCTAGCTGATGTTTTCTGAACCTCACATTCCCTCTCCTTCTTGGACTTGGGTCCATGTCAGCTAAATTCCTTGGATTGCTATTCTTGGGTATAAATCATCCTTAGCATTGCAAAAGAAGATCCATTTAGAAAGGAATTATGCAGGATTAAGGAAAAAAAAAATTCATGCCAAACACCTTGTGTTAGGCAGGAAGCAATGCTGGAGATGGGAATTAAGTGTTAATTTCCTGATCTTGTATGAGGCACAAAGCACCTGGCCATCAGCTAGCAAAATGGGGGAAAAAAGAGTCAGCTCAAAAAAACAAAAAAGTACTTGGGAAATCAATGAGACTTAAAAGCTTTTGTGAGGGTTGGGACTTTGGGACAATGGCCCTGGTTCAGCTGTGGTGGGAGATGAGACTCCCACTCAGAGGGGCAGGTAACATCTAATTCCTGTGCTCAGACATAACAGGGGCCTTTCCCATTTTCTTCCTTGCTTACAGCCCTGCCCAGAGACCAAGACTGGCCCAGATATAGAAAATTTGCAAGGAACTTCACTTTTATTGATATTTCTAATACAGGCTGATGCTGCTGAGAGCAGCAGCACAAACCAGTGACTCACATCAAGAGGTATCCCTATCTTTGCCATCTGCCAGACCACTGCAGTTGAGTTAGGAGATCAGTCCCCCTTTGATGGGTGAGCTGTCAGTGCTTGTGTGTGAGGTAAAGCACTGCAGATGCTTTCCAGACCAAGCTCTCAAAAGTCAGACAAAAAAGAAGACCTGTAAGTCAACATGTGATGGTCTCAGGGTTTTGCTTCCTGCTTTTCTCCCACTGCTAATTTTCTGCCTTTAAGCTTCCAGGTGAAGGATCTGAGAGCTGGACTCAGTGGGTGCATGTGGACTGAGTGACTCAAGAGTTTCAGTCCATGCCAGAAGCAAGCCTGCAAATGCAGCCCCAGGCAGTCCTCTGCAGTGCATTGCCATCATCCGTCCTGAGCCTGCCCTGCAGTTTAGGGAACATTCATCTTCTTGCACTGAGCTCATCCAGACAGGCTGCAGATAATCTGCTTGCAAGGCAGCCATATGTATGGAGCATGGGCAGATTATGGAAGTGGTGACCTGACCACTCAAACAGCTGCCAGTCAAAAGAACCATGGACAGAGTCAGTACATGACATATTTTTGGAGACTGAGACCAGAGAAATCTAGTGCTAACTTGATTTGCTAACTTTGCAGACACTGCTGGATCATAGAAGTATTTAATAATTGTCAGGTATTATCTGGGGTTTCCAAAAAAAAGCAGGGTTTTAAAGGCTGAAAGTTGTGTGCAGAAATGGCCTTCATCTGAAGGGAAATGTGAAAACAAAGCAGGACAGAGGTCTCTCTGGTGGTGTTGGTAGAACTGGGAGCTGGAAGCTTCAGTCCTGTTCCCCCTGCACTGTGTGGATTACCTGGGAGAAAGCAACAATCTTTCTGTTCTTTTGCCTCATCCATCAATGAGCTGACTGGGACTTCCTGTGGGTCAGGAAGCACTCTTTAAAATATGTACATTGGCAGGTGCTGTTTCAAATAGGATGATGTCTGAAAGGCCAAACACCACAATTTGTTTTTGTAGACAATGTTGGATGGCTCCAGCCATTGTGCACAGCATGGAGATCAGCAAATGTGAAATGAGGATGAACTGCAGCATCCATTGCACGCTAGACTTGCCCTGTGCTGCCTGGATTTTCAAATCCATTCAGATATCCATAAGGGTTTTCTTCTAATAAATCCACATGATCTGCTAGAATGTCTCAGGGAAATCCCTTTAATTATTGCCTGTGGGTCACTAATTTTAGCAAGAGTGACTGCCCAAGCATGGGTAGGGTGTGAGCATTCACTCTGTGGAGAGGGGTTTCTGTTCTGTGTGTTTGGGAGAAAGGACAGGACCCCCACAGTGCCATGTAGAAGGTAAGCCTGGGGGGAACACCACTGCTTCTAATTAGTTAATAAATTGCATTCAATACATGCTGATCTCTGCAGCAAAGCAGCTAATACAGCAGCAGAGAGTGCCTGTCAGGAAATGGGGTAGTTTGGGTACCCCAAGCACTTAAATTACTGCACTGATAGGATATAGCAGAAAATCACTACTAAGCAGCACGATGCATTGCACTCCAGGGAATTCCTGTCTAGGGTCAGAGCAAGCTGTTAAATACCCACAGACACGGTATTTGTTTTCCTGACTTGCTGATGAGTTGTCACACCGGGTCAGGAAGGCATGGCTTCAGCAAACAGGTGACAGATGGAGCCTGCTGCTCTGGCCTTTCCTTGCACTGGGATTTCCTGCAAGCTGAAATCATCTGAGCTCAACACCAGCTTGGGGCACTCAGTGCAGCTCTTGGAATGCACCTCCCTTTCAGCTGGAGCACCAAACTTTTAAAGAAAGAGAGAGATTATTCTTGTCCACAGGGTATATTTTTTTCCTGGATTTGGTGCCAATGTGAGGGTATGTGAAAGTGTGCTCCCACGTACCTTTTCACTCACACAAAAGCAACAGAAAATGGGAAATGTGTTCTGAATCACTACCAAAGAACTAACAAACAGCAAATGGTAACAGGAAACTGTATTTTGCATGTCATTAGGCTTCATAGATACAATCAAGCAAGCTGGCTTTATTCCCTAGATGCTGGCTTTGGCCTGCAACAGGATGAATAGGTCTCCTGTTAATGAAGTACTTGCAAGGTACTGCTGTGGTAAGCCTGTGCTTCTTGCCAGAGCCCAAGGCAACGAGTGTAGGATGGCAATTACAGCTTTGGGAGAGGTAGCATTTGGAAGAATATGTAATATGCAAGCTGCAGTTAAATCCTGTGGCTCGACAGAGCTGGAGAGACAGTTCAATGCAAATCAAAATCATTCCACACATTCACAGTGGCTACCAGATTCTGCTCTCATTCACGTTGTTGGAAACCTCAAAGTTAACAGCAACACTTATTTTGAATCTACATTTTCGGGAATGAGGTCCTTTGCTTTTGCAAATAAATGTGGGTAAGGTGACCTGAGATGAATATATGTAGGAGTCACTAATGGATTGTGATCTTTTCCTTTTGGACAGGGCCAGATATAATTCTGCAGTAGAAAAGGCCAGCTAGCACCTGCATTGACCAGCCAGATGAACAAAAAATCTCTTCTCAAAATGTCTCTTTGGGGTGAGTAGGTAGAAACCAGTGGGTCTGGTCCAGTCCAGTGAGGACAGTATCCCATAAATATCCATGAAAAAGACCCAGCTCTCATTCCTGATCCTGGCCAAAAGGAAGGGTCTGTTTCTCAGGCACATTAAAACCATAGGTGTTTAATGGGAGCCTTTCTTCCATTGTGAACTCCAGGTGAACCATTAAGGTAACAAGAGCTGACATCAAGGCAAATGTGCTGCACTTTGGGTCCCTGCAGGGGCTGAGAAAGCAAATAACAAGTGCTTCTGTGCAACAGAAAATCTTTATTGGAATGGTATCCCAAGGATCCAGAGCTCTCTGCCTGCCCTCCCCTGTGCTCACTGTGGGACACGGTGAGGAGCAGCTCTGGCTCAGCAATCCAGCCCTGAGCCCTTCACATCACACCCAGCCTGCCTTCTTGTCCCAGCAGCGGCCGCCAGGGCAGCTCAGACCTGCTCAGGAGGCGACAGGAAACCAGACACCACTGGGAGACACGGCTGCAGGTGTGGGCAGAGCCCCCAGCCCGGGGAAGCTGAGTTAGTGTTGGGTGCCTCAGGGGACCTGGTGAGAAGGGGGAGAGTGTACAGTGGCAGCAGCCTGAATGGCACACACAGGACAGCACAGAACGTTGGGAAGCATCTTCTCAGAGAAGATCATGGTAGGTTAAACCTGGAAGAAAGGAACAGTAGAGAGTGGCAGTGGGCTGCCAGCTCCTGTCACGGCCCCTGTCAGACTTGGCTGTGATGCAGTCATGGAGGATGGCTTCCAAATTAGCAGCACGATGAGGGAACAGAACAAACTCTTAACATGTTAATACCCAGCAAGGCAGTTTGGGGAAGGGCTCATCTTCATCCTCCAGTCCTGACAAGCTTTCAGATGCAGTATTTCCAAAAGCAGGCTGTGGAGGGATACAAAAAGAATGATGTCAACATACAAGGGACTTTTTCCAGCTTCTCACTCTAGCCCTGGAGAAGGTTTCAAAAGACCCATGTATTGAGAGAGCTGGAGCATGCAGCCAGCATTGTGCTTTCAGGACACATCTCAATAACCAGCTTTGAGTTCATATAACACTTTTAGAAGGTGTTTCTTTCAGCTGCTCATAATGTAAACATGGGCTCTAAAAGTTGTCTTCATGTTGCTTGATTTAAAATGTTTCCTTTGGTTCTCCTTCAGCAATGTCAGTAGCCAGCTTTTTCTTTCCTGCCTATTGGTCAGCAGTTTTACTGCTTCAGAGGTGTGTGCAGGGATTTTCACCTGTGGCTGACTGGAAGAGCAGGATACTGATGTGGAGAGATTAGATCTGGTTCTTACTTTTTTTAAACCCAGTCATTACCACTCTGCTGCCAACCATCCTCCAAACAACTCTGATTTCTGTAGAATATTCTAAGACTAAATTAGGGAAGGATATATATTTTGGTGTTGGAAAAAGTAACTGTATCACAACCAGCACGAATGCCATGTGAGTTTCCTGTTATCAAGTATGAGAAGAGATTTATACCTGGTTTTGAAAGCAGGATCTTGGAAGAAAACTCCTACTGAATCAGCAGTGCTCATGCTGAGACATGAGCTCCTCCCAGACTGGAAGGACTTTAGATGAAGGCAAAGATTGCCTGCTTTCATTTCTATCAGAATATGATTTAAACCTGGCAACGGGAAGTAGTTTTATCCACATTAAACCTTCCAGACTGGTGGGGGCATGAATTACATTAGTCAAATTAATGACAGCCTCTAGGGGTGCTCATAAATTGCATATTGCCTAAGGATCACCTAAGCATCTAAGCAAGCCTTGCACAAAGGGATTTCTCTTGGCTGTCTGGCAGCTGTCAGCTTCCACGTGCACAGAGCATGTGGGCTAAGGGCAGAACCAGCTCTTTTGTTTTTAGACCAGATCTGTCATCAGTGCCTTCTTATTCACAGCTGCTACTGCTTTGTGGAGGAATCCATCAAAAGCCAGTGTGAGCAGCATTGTCCATGTGTTTGTCAGGAGCAGCTTCACAGGAGCACTGGTGCAATACTCCACTGAGCCACTGCACACAGACCAGACAAAGCTTGGAGACCAACTGAGGGACATACCACATCTTAGTTCTCTGCATTCTTGGTTGATTTCCACATCCTTTTTAGTTGTTTTTCAGCAGCAGACAAGTGTTCCTTTTTTCTCTGTGGGGAAGCACTGACCTTGGCAGAGGGGAATGCCTGCAGTCCACATGCCTCATTATGCCTCCAGCAGTTGCTTTGAGGCCAGAGCAGAGCGAGGGGTGCGCTGTGGGGATGTGTTCATACAGAATTCCCCCCTCTAGGGCAGGCACTCATGGCTTATATAACCCCACGTTCCTCTGTGAAAAGCAGGATGTGACACTGCCTGCCCCCCTGAGGTCCTGGGTGTGCAGACCTGGTGTATCTGCCTCGACAGCAGACAGGGTTGGGGGACACAATCCTTCTCACCAGCTGCTAAACCAGCCAGCCATAAGAGAGAGCCAGGGCTGCCTGAAAAGCTGCCAACCAGCTGTTTTTCAGCATATTTGGGACATGTTTACTGTGACTGTCTTTGTTGCACAAAGGAAGCCTTGGAAATGAGACTGGACAGGATGGCTGCAAGGCTCGAATTCAAAACCTACCGCGTTTTTTGGGCTGGGATGCTGAGAGACTTTCCAAGGCATAGGCCACCTCTGACCCATCCTCAGTTGAGAGCTGATCCTTCAACTTCTCCAGCTGTTTAAACAGAAAAACAGTGGTAAACAAGGGCCACATCATGAGGAACTCCACGGAGTGCTGGGAAATGCAGGGCAAAGGAGCTACGTGTAGATTGGCTGGAGATATCACTGGGAAGGATAGAGTGTTCCCTGGAGCAGGACAATTCCCAGAGGATCTGCCTTTGGAGCACTCACACCTCCTCATGTCCTCCTTCATTAAGCTTCTCATTTGGTGGCAGTGGTGGGCACTCCCTGCTCTTTTTCTCCACCCTAGGGGTAAGTCCCTGTGGAGAGGAGGCTGTGTACAAGGCTATTGCAGCACTGAGGCAGGACAGTGCTGGGGCAGGAAGTCTCCAGGCATCCAGACACTGCAGCAGAGGGCATCGCTTCTCCATGGCCCTGGATTTTCCCTCCTCTCTCTCCCTCACAGTCCTTGCTACCTTCCCTTGGTTATAATGTGGACAGTCCTCTGCATTTCTTCATCTTTAGCTACTCTCTTCTTGTGGACTGGGAGCATCTACAGCCATCATCCCAACTTTTGCTGTGGCAGAGCTGCTCTCAAAGTCAGAGCTTATGTCCCTCAGCACTGGAGTGAGAGGTTAGTGTAGGACTTGGCAGCCTCCTGTCTGGCATGATGCACTGGGATTTTTCAGTCTGAAATAAAAAGTGCCATGTGGAACTTAGCAGGAGCTCCAGCACCCATTCAAACAGCTGGAACAGCTGGACCTGGCCTGAGAAGGAGAAAAAAGCACTTCCACTGCTTGCAGGGTTTGGGCCTCAGTGGGAGCCATGCCAAGGTTGCTGCAGACCTTTCCCTGTTCCTGGACAGAGGGTGTAGGATGGGGACTCTGTATGTGTGTGCTCTCATCAGCCCAGCAGGGCTTTGACCTTGAGCAGGCCTACTCTCACAAGCAGAATCCAGAAAAAATTCTGGTTTAGGCAGGCAGTGGCTTTCCCTCCAACTTCAACCTGTTACCTGATGCAGCCAGCTCATACAGTGCCTAGGAAGGCAGCATTGCCTCCTTTTCCCACTTCCTTTTCTCCTATGGAGAATTCCTTTGATGCTTAATTCTTTCCTAGCTTGGTCTTCACTGATCTTTCACTGGTGACAGAGGCAGGAGCTTTCATTGCACCAGTCTATAGCCCTGTTCTCTCTTTACCTTTTCCAGCTTGTGCAGCTGTTTAGCCCAGGTTCTGATTTTCCCATTGCTTAAATTATAGCAGCAGGGGGAAGGGTAGCAGGATGCAAAGATGGAAGAACAGGGCATAAAAACTGCTTACACAATTGTTTTACTACCCATGCAAGAACATGCATCTATGTGTCTGTGCATTTGCTCCTCTCACCTCTTCAAGCTCTTCAAATTTCTTTGCCAGCTCCCAGTCTGCAAGAAGGGAGAGTGTAACATCAGTATCTGCATTGCTTCCTGAAGCTCAAATTAAAAACCATTTCTTCATTTGCCCTCTCCAGAGGTCAAGAAGCAAAGACCTAGTTATCATTTAACTCCTGTTAGTGATCTTCAAATGAATGACAGCAGAAACAGACAGAAAAGCAGGTTTTCTCTGCTGAATCCTATGGGATCTTATCCTAATTCTCTATTATGAGGGAGGCTTCTTTTCTGCTCACCAGGCCATAGGGGATAGACCCATTGAGGTCACTTACTCTGTAATACCAATTCAGGTGAAACTCTTTGCTGCTTTTTAATTTTTATCCTGCTAACTGCAAATCTCTAATGCTGGCTTTTCTGTCACTGGCTTTTATATGAAATCCCATTGCTCCCTTTAGGACTTGTTTATCTTCATATCACCCATGCAAGCAGAAATCAGAAGACACAAATTTAGCCTAGCATAACTTATTGATTTATAAGCCAGCAAAGATCCAGGCTGGCAGAATGGAGCAACAGGAAAAGTCACATAGCAGTAAGTGCAAGGATTTCACACTTCCAAACATTAGGGGAGCACGAGGACCTGGGGCCCAGCCTCAGAGATCAGGCTTAGAGATCTCAAGGCTAATCAGTATTGTACTACTGTCAAAAAACTATGCCGGTGGATGAATGAGCTGCCTGTGCAGACAGAGAGGAGAGTTGGGTGCCTAAGAGCAGGATCTGAAACATCCAGCTGAACTGAGAAGAGCCTGGAATAGCAACAGGGAAAGCTGCAGGGATGGGGAATTTCAGTCTCACTGCTCTTGAGGACTGAGGTACCTTATTCCAGACCCAAACTAATGTCACAACCAGTTAATTTTTTAATAAGACAGATGAGCTCAGTCAAAGGTGACTGGATACAGTAGTTCTGCTGGGAGGGGAGTGCAAAGTGATCAGCTGGTTTTAAGTGCTAATTTGGGAAAAAATGCACTAAATAAGCAGAGGAGTCAGGAAAGAGCTAAAGAATGTTTTTGCTGGGCCCCATAAGCAAACCGAAAAACAGCCCTGGAGCTGCCTCTTTTCTCTGTTCCTAGTGTGGCAGCAGACATTGGTCTGGATCATCAGGGGGATTTAAGACATAATTCCCTTGATTTCAGATTTCAGATAAGACTTCAGCACACAGCACATATTGCCAGACTTGGGCTTTCTTTTTTTTTGAACGTTTGAAACTGAGCAGGAGGGTGCCAAGAAAGAGCTGACTGCCCTCTTGCTTTCTCCTTCAAGAAAAAAACACTTTTGTTGAAAAATCCTGAATATTTTCTGATATTCATCCAACAGCAAAAGCAGCAGTTCCTAAGCAAATTCATTACATTATGATTCAATTTGAGAGATGAGATGGGGTGGGGGTAGGGGTGGAATCAGAAGGTGTGGGCTCTGTTCCTGGCACTATCAGCAATGACCTCAGGCAGATTCCTCGTAAGTACGTCTTTACATACTTGTAAGGTAGAGATAGACAGAACCTGGCATATCTATAAGTAAAAAAGTGTCATTTAAGAATTATTATTATCAACATTTTTACCTCTTTCAGAGTTTCAAGTGCCTGTTTTGGCTTGACTATTTGCAAACTGTAAGTTTGGCCAATGACTGCTATGAATAGAAAATGAACAGCGGTTGAAATTTGGAACAGATTATCTCAGACAGGGAGAAGGAAGTTAATTTATGGATGAAGCCTTGAGAAACTGCCTGCTGTAAATCCTCTGTCTGTGTTCTGCTCAGAGATTCATTATATTCAATTCTCTGGCAAAAAAATGCAGCCTTTCCTCTAGGAGTAATAAGTGCAATAATCCATAAATTTATCATAAAAATGTTATTTCTTGAATGCATCCCTTTTGCAAGAAGAATGCCTTTGTTAGTATAAGGGCTTGATTTATTTATGTTTATTTATTTGTCCCAGGCTTGTTTAACCACTGCCTTGCTGCATTAACAAGGGTCTGGGGAAGAGCACTGAGTCTGATAAATGCATTTTGATAACGATGTTTTTGCTGGGCCCCTTCTCAGCTGTTTTCACAGGGAAGGGCAGCTTCCTGCTTCAAGACCACCACATCCAGCCCAAAGCCTGCCCTGGCTGCAGTGGCTGTGGGAATAGCTGACCTCTGTGATCCATCTGGTACTTGTGATCATTGATTTTCCCTCATGTCAGGGAAAGCCCAAGTTTCTCTTCAGCAGTTCTGAGTTTAGCCACTGGCAGGTGGCTTTTAAATTTGGTGTCTGTTGATGGAGCACAGACAGGAACAGCCTCTCCCTGGCCCATCTTTGGTGGCCGTGTGGGAAAAGCCAGTTGTCTCAATCTCTTCCAGCAGCAGCAGGGGCTTAGGCCCAGGCAGGAGCTCCCCCTGCCCAACTACAAACCTTCCCCAAACTACACCTGGCCCCAAGGGATCTCACTGGAAAATCTTGGTGAAATTCCCCTGCCCCAAATGATAACAAGATGCTGCTGTCCCTCAAAAGCACACGGGGCAGTGTGGGGTGTGGGCAGAGAGGTGACTCCCAAAGCTAGTCTGTGTGCCAGGCAATGCACACAACATCTAAGGGATGGCAGGGCCACAGGGACTCAACAGAAAAATTCCTTGGTTTTACTTATGTACACACACGTGTTCCCAGCAAAATCTGAAGATCTAGGGTACATGGTTTTTGGCAGCTTTACCTTGCATTGTAAAAGCAGGTCCCAGAGCCCCATGATGGAGAGCATCTGACATTAATCCCATGTAGGCACCATACCGGGTGCTGCTTCCACTTTCTGAGCAGTTGGTATTTCTGAAGAACCTGAGAAGCAGGTTCCTTGCATTCATGCAAACACAGATTCAAGGAGCCCAGATCTCCCCTCCCCTTCACTTACCAATATTTTCTGGCCTCCGCCATGCGAATTTCTTATTAAGGAGCAGAGTCAGCAATGTGTCCTCGTGATTTGTGTCTTCTCTCTCTGGAAGCACTCGGTTCTCTGCAGCACATAAACCACGTCTTTCTCAATCTCATCAAATTAAGAATCAATGAATCAATTGATGCCATTAATCTCTTAATAGAATTAAGAAGGATAAGAAGTGGAAGGAAAATGTCTCCTGTCAGCACTCATCAGGGTGGAAGGAGCTCGGTGGTAAGGAAGGTGTGCGAGCACAGGCAGTGAGGGCTGCGCAGTGGAAGGGTGTGGGATGGGGAGCCCTCCCTGCCAGCCCCAGGCTGCTGGCCAGTTCCACTGCAGCCTCATCAGCACAGAGAGCTGGCTGCAGAGAGCTGGACACATCAACTTGATTTACACAGTCCCAAGCTCTTCTGCCAGGTGGGTGGAGTGGGCACCTCTGCAAAGCCACAGCATCCTCTCTTCTCAAAACTGCAGAAGTTCCCCCGCTCGCTCCATGCACCTTCCCAGGGCTGACAGAGGTGGGAAGTCCCTCCTCACTGGGCTGAGGTGTGGGTACCACAGCTGAAAAGCCCTGCAGCTCCACAGCCCTTTCTTGAGCTCACTCAGCCTTGGGGCTGCTCTGTCTGATTGCCAGCGGTACTGAAGGATTCTTCCTGAATGGAATTCAAGAGTGGAGGAACTTAAAGAAAGATCACGCAGAATTTTTCCAGGGAAAAGCTCCCCAGACTGCTCTCTTTAAGCAATTTGGAGCTCTCTAAGAGGCCCCTTTAGAGCACTTTCTCAGTGGTTTTGCTTTAGTGGTTGTGGCTATGCCCTCAAATGAATGGTTGTGAAGGTCAAGGGTTCAGCAGAAACCAACAGACACAGGAGATGGGGCTGCTCAGTGCCCTGAAGGCTCTGAGACCCTCCCAGCTCTGCTCAACAGATTTCCAGAGTCATCTGAGACTAGAATGTTGCACTAATTTTTGAGAATGACAGAACAGGAGGCAGAGTTTATAGAGAGAGTCACCATTCAAAGAAACCTTTGGTCTGAACAGCCCTACCCCACACTCAGACTCTACAAAACCCTAGAAGATGCCTACAGAATTCCATGGAAAAAATCTAAGAAATTATACAGAAAGGCTTTTTTTCTCTTCTTCCAGAATCTTTAGGACTACTGTTCAATGCAGTCTCATATGGCTGTCAGCCCCTCTGAGGGGATGAATGCAACTATTCTTGGTACAGATGAAACAAAACGTTGTACCAGACGAGCCTGAAGGATGCTCAAGAGGAGTATGTGGGAATCAGCTCCATTAGCTAACATCACATAAATCTGCAGGAGCTGAGGGACGCTGGCCAAAGGGATGCTCCAAGTCTTTGGCCAGACTCAACCCTGCCTCACACTGCGGCTGAAGCCGCTGGTCCCGATTGCAATCTCTGGGAATAAACCCAGGGGAGTGAGCAGAGCAACCTGCAGTTAGCATGGAGTGCCATAAACCTCATTCCTAACTATGAAGGACAGTTATAATTTTAAAATAGCTACTTTTAGTTTTTTCGGGGGCTTTGCTACTCGGAAAAAATACCCAATGCTATAAACACTCCAGTAAAAGCTAAACAGAAGCAGGATTTAGATAAAGTGGCCTGGGGAATGTTTTGGTTGTAATTACAAAAAAAAAAAAAAAAAAAAAAAAAAAAAAAAAAAAAAAAAAGGTGATATAAGAGAAAAAATAACTTGTAAAGCAATGTTATTTTCAAGCCTATATTTAGTGGATCTTTTTTTTTCCACTGCCAAGCCTTTTTAAGAAAGAGCACTAATGATTGACATTTCCCTGCAGTATAAATTTAAGATTAATTTAAATTATGGGAGAAGTGCATATAAAAAGAAGTTCTGTGAAGAAAAAAAAGTTGAGCATCACCATACTACTGACATTTATGAGCTGTCAAATCTTGTGTGGTACATACTGGAATTGCTACTCCCTGATATTTTAATTTTTTTTTTTTTTTAAATTTTCTTAGTGGAGAGAAAGAGCTACCCTTACCAGATTTCACCAGATATTTTCACTGATTGGCAGAAGGTGTCATGCAGCCAGCTGCAGAGCAGGACAGCTTTAGCTCATGATAATATGAACAAGCGTCTCACTAGCACCCATGTTAACACATTGTTCAGCATAGCTCGAGGCTCATTTTGTTTCCTTTCCCAGAGAAGTGAGTGTTGCATTGGCCATGGCAAGCAGCAAACAAAAAGATAACCACCTACCTGTGTCATGTAGCCTGTATTCCAGCTTACCTTGGAGTAAAAAAGGGTCTCCATGCGTAGATGGGACACACAGAGCCATGGTCAGGATGGTTAGCACTGCCAGCCACAGCTGGGCAGACCACATCTTCTCCACGTTCCCAGCGCCCAAAAGCATCCTTCCTTCAGGCACGGTGGAGGACTTCAATGCAACCAGAGCCAGATGAGCTCACTTTTAAGAGGCAGTGGATGTGCTGTGATTGCAAATGGCCTTTGGAGGAGGGGAAAAAAATATCTCTTGAGATATAATTCAACCTGTCAATATGATTCACTCCGTTGGGAGTGGACAGAACAACCCAGTAACATATGTCAGATGGAACCTGTTCAATATCTCTCATATCAGACTGATCTAATGAATTCTGATGTTCCCACAGGCGTGCACTGTTCACACACGTTGATATACATTCCATACGTACACACATTAAAAATACTTTTCAGGGCTGCTGCTTTAACAGAGTTCAGGCATGAGGACTCCCACGTTAGCAAGGAAGATTTGTCTAATGTAAGATTTGTCAATTTGTCTAATGCTGCCATATTTTACCAGTTTGGACAGAATCAGGTTAATGGGGTTTTGTAATTTATCATCTCACTTCCTAGTGCCTGTATTAATTAATGTGAGATATAATGAGTGCTGAAGTGGTGGGAAACAGAGGGGGAGAGCTCTTTTCATTTAGCTGATTGGAGAATGTTGAGTGTGTCTTGCTCGCTGTGACTTATGGCTTTGTCAACGGGAAAGGCATCACACCCTATTTTGGGATTCTGTCTGAGTGGGGGAGTGCAGATTTGGCAGTAGGTATGGAATACGTCAAGGATGGGCAAGAGTCTTCCGTTTTTTTCTTGGGGGAAAAAAAGAAGTGGAAGGTCAGATGCTGGTTCTGGCTATACAGCCTTGTCTTATAATTTTAGAGCAAAGTACTGAGACACATTGCATATATTCCAAGCCTTCTCAGGCCATGACTACATTTTGGTTTGACTTCCATTTGTTGCCTATCCATCACTATTGATCTGGGACCTGTTACTACTTTTCCACAACAACCTTACCAAGAAAAATATTGTAATAGTAACAGTGCTAGGCTTTGTTCTTCACTTCTCCTCTTCCTGCAGAACTGAATCATCTGTACTTGTTGTGGTTTGAGCCCAGCCAAGAACTAAGCACCACAGAGCTGCCAGCTCACTCCCCCCATGGATGGGGGAGAGGATCAGGGCAAGCTCTAATTTGTACATGCACTCCTAGTGACTCACTCTGTGTGCTTTTTTGACACTACATCATGCCAGATTACCCAAGATAGCTTCATCTGATGGTACCTGCACTTCATCTCAACTAAAAGACAGTATCATTTCCATGTTTGGACTTTTGGCTTCAGGTCCCCAGCTCTCCCTACAACTTGTTCTGTGCCTTGGATAGGCACTGAATGACAAGCCTTTTAATAACCCTTGTAATATTTTATTATTTGATATATTATTTACAAAAATTGAGGGGGAGAGGCTCAGATTTTTTGCAGGATATGCCTATAAAAATGAATGTGATGCTTCCATTAACAAGGAGTTTTCTACTGAGAAAATATTCTAAAATTTTACCTAGAGATACATTATATACAAATTAACCAAACTCATAGTTTCCCTCAGACTTGTGAGCTAGTGAACAGCTATCTGAAGTGCTCACCTTCTTCACAAAGTTCTGTTTGGACTGAAGGACACCTGTGTCCTACTGGAACACTTTTCCAGTCACCTCCGTCTCCCTAAGGTGCCAGTTTCAAACTGGTCAGAGGTGAGCAGTCTCCATGAAGCAGAGGCCATAACTTGATGAGCACCTCTTTGCACAGGAGTCCAATCTGGAAAATAGCAGCTCTGACTCAAAACTATGCCCCTAAAAGAAGGTCAAGTCTATTTAATTTAGTGCTAATTGGCTAAATCTCAATCTGCCTTGAGATCTGCTGTGAAATCGACTTTTCCTGGATACAGAAGCTGAGTTTCTTTATCTCATTTAACTTTATGCAAAATCCACAGATCTCTTACTGGTTTTCCCTACCTTTGGATACAAGATCTCATGGGCTATTGGCAGACTCTTTCAGGAAATTGAGCTATTCCTGGGATTTCCTCTCTCACTGCAGAGAAACTTCAGTTCTGGATCATTGCAACTGTTCAGCCTCCAAAGCAACTCAAGTAGAGAGTGTGCCAGACTTTTCAAGTGATGGTCTGGTGAAGGTGGGGAACTGCCATGCTACATTTACATATAAGAAGGAAGATGACTGGATGTTGTGAGGAGCTGGTAGAGACAGGACTTCAGTCTGCATGGTACATATGGAGAGATTCATGTATCACTGTTCTCTTGCCCAGAATGATCCTAAGAATAAGATGAGGGTGAAGAACATGAAGAAATTTGGAAATGAGGAGTGGACATGCCTTGCAGAGGGAAAGACAGAATGGGGGATTGACAGTGCCAACAAACCAGGGAGAAGTTGGTAAGCATTTAGCAGGCAAGAAAAGAGAGCTGCCCTTATGGCAGGTGTGAAGTGAGCTTTGTACACAATGTCTGAAAGACAGGAGTCATCCTGCTCGCCATCCTGTGGCTTAGTGTTCCCACCTGTCCCACCACATGCCTCTATCCCCTCTGTCCATTCACATGCACGACAAACTTTCCATCTTCTGTGGCCAAGTCCTTCCTTTCTCCCATGGTGTCTGCCTTTCTTGCCTGTATCACCACTGTACACTTATTACTATTTGTCTCTTCTGTCTACATTCCTATTGCATGTCTGCTCCACTGGGTCTCCAACTGTGCTTTATCTGATAGGAATTAAAGGAGAAGGTACTGAAATGCCTGTGCTCTTCAGCCTTCATCTCTTACACATTTAATGTCTGATTTCTCTTCTAACCAAGTCACTTCTATGCTGGAGCCAACTTAAGAGAATAAAGCCACTCCAGAATGTTATTTAAAGCACCACTAGAAAGTGCTCAGATACCCTGCTGCTGTGTGGTGCAAAGTCCCAGCCAGAGCAACTTGACTGCAGAGAAGAATTAAAATATTGTGCTCATAAGCCAGGAGACTAACGCCCCTTGCAGCTTCCTGAGAGGAGGGAGTGCATAATGGGGAGGGAGATGTTATAAAATGAGATTCTCTGTTCCTTAGGGGACTGTTAAAACCAGCCAATATTTATGAAGTTTTTAGTCCGACTCACACAATTTGTTCCCCCTTCTATGTGCTTGTCTTTGGGGTTCAGCTGTTGCTTGGCCTGTTACTGACATAAAATTAGGTTCTGTGGTTCAATTGTATCCTTGCTGAGAGAAAGAAAAGGGAAAGGTCCAAGGTAGTGTGTAGAGCAGCTCAGCTGCCACCTCACTGCAGGCAGCCAAGAACCACACAGAGGGAAGCATCACCAGCTCACATCCCATGGGCTTTGTACTAAAGAGAACCAGCTCCTTGAGGTTAAGGCTGTGGAGGGTAAGGAGTGAAGCTGTCTGGCTTTCACTTCCAGTCCAGGGTTTGCCAGGAAACCACTCAACTTGTCAGAGAGCAAGCCAGCTCCAAAGTGTTGCCCTGGAGTGAGGGGCTGAAAGACTAAATCCGGAATCTAAAGCTGTTGGATGTGGGAGGAGGCAGCCTGTGGAGAAAACAGGGAGCAGAGACAGTCCTGCCCCAGTTCTCACTTCTGCCTCTTAATCCTGAGGTAAAGCACCTCCTCCAGATTCAGCCTCCCTACTGACTGGGGTGACTTGGCTGAGGTTCCTGGTGAGGAGAGGAAGGCAACATGGAAACCTCTTCAGCTTTGAAATGTGCCATGACCTGCTGGTCTCAAATACACTTCCAGTGATGCTCCTGAATGGTAAATATTGGCGTGCCTGTGTAGGACTAATCTGACCTCCATGGCAGGACAGTGTCCTGAAGAGGCATGATCTACAATGACCTGGTTAAACCACCAGATTTACCCTGAGCTTGACCCCTCTCTCTTATTACTTGTCTTCTCCAAGCCCCGAGTTCATCCTGGATGATGAAAGTATTTTGTGCATGTATTACTTTGAGTAAAGAAAGGCTGTGTAATTTCCTGCTAAAAATAACAGTAAGGGCACTTTTAAGGTGGTGGAGGTCAACTCTATCTGCTAACAGTGCCAACTTTCACTGTCATTTTCCTTTCCCTCCCTTCCTGCTCTCAGTTACCATCTGGTGTTTTGGTTTATTGAGAAATGTTGCCCATTTTTTTGAAAAACTGTCACTACAGGTCACTCAAGGGAGGGCTTGGAGCATGCACAGAGCTGTAGTGTTTTGGTGAAACTTGTGCTGGTAACCATAAATTTTGCCTTTTGGAGAGCCTGTCTTCTTACACAGCTTTTTATTTGCACCTTGATCTACTGAGACTCTGTGAGAGTTTTGCACATGCAAAAGGGTGTTTTGTTGAGTTAACACCAATATTTTATGGTTGTAGACTTGCACATACAAAGTGACTTGAAATGAGGGCTCCAACTGAGGCTGTAGGACACAGTCATGCCTTACCACCCTGCAGCTTCAGAAATCAAGCTGGCACAAGTGAGAACACAGGAAATTTTTATGTTTATTGTTCTTATATTTTTAATCCAGAAGAATACAGGCAGGTGCAATCATATTAGGTGACTGTGGTTTTT
The DNA here is from genome assembly GCA_013401135.1 of Cettia cetti. NCBI lineage: Eukaryota > Metazoa > Chordata > Aves > Passeriformes > Sylviidae > Cettia > Cettia cetti. The sequence goes on from VZUI01054704.1 coordinate 41,493, forward strand.
TTTATGTAGACCCAGAAATGACTCTGAGTGGAATATGGCAAAGTCACTGCTAGGCATAAACTGCACTTACTTCAGCCCCCACCAAATTCCCTCTTACAAAATCAGTGTCTTGAGGTTTTATCCAGGTGGCAGTGGCTGTTAATATCTGAGAATGACCAAGATGCTTCATCACTAGCTGCCACATTTGTTATGCTTCTTATGCACGGACTGCCCGGGCTTGCAGGCAGCTCCCTGCAGTGCGCTAAGTGAATAACTTGTTATTTTGGTGGGTTCTGTTCTTCTGACATAAGACTAAGGAATGACACATTTAGCTACATTTTTCTTCCCTCATTTACTATGTAACACTTTCAATAATACTTTCCTCTAAGTGAGATTTTTGAAAGACATACCTCACTTCAGACTGCACATGCTTACTCTCCAACATGACAGTCAAAAAGCCCCCTTGTTCTGTTGTGGCGTGGCTCATGATTTTCCTAATGCTCCTTGTTATATTACATGTAAGCACAGGTTATGTTTCTTCTGCTCATTCTTTGCAATCACCCCATCCGTTACTCCTGGTGAGCTTTATAATACCTTAATCCTTGCAGGCTTCTGCTCTCCTGTTCTTCTGGGAGCCTGAATTCCCAGAGGCACCATTCAGCTACCTACGGAAATTACACACCTGCTTCTTGGCTCTCTTTGCCAATGCTGTAATGTTTGCTTCCTCTCATCCACCCCTTCTGGCACAGGACTTCAAACCTCTCTTGAGGTCTCTTAGCTTAGAAATGCAGGGAGGTTGATGTCTGAAGTGTTATTTTTTCCCCCTGTTTTTTCCCCTGCATCACTACATCACCTGCTTCCCTCCCTGGGAGGCCCTGCAGCATCCTTGCCCCAGGCTGGGGGCAGGTCCTGTTTGAGCCCCCAAACCTTAATTTTACTTATCACAGGGGGAAAACAATGCACTCACATCCTTCAGGCTTCCTGCAGATTGAATGGAGTCCTGCACTGGGTTTTACAGTTTTATACAGGAATTTGACTTTGGAGAGAAAAACCGTAGCCATTGTCCCCAGAAGGGTCAGTTCCCTGGCATCAGTCACCACTGACATACTAGTTTTGGACATGGCCTTGTGCAGCACCCGATAGCATGAGAGACCTAGAACCATTTTCCCCATCTCTTTGCATTAAGCATTAATGGCTGCACAAGTTCTTGCCTGTAGGATTATTATCCTCTTTGTCTATTTGGACAGCAGCCTCATCAGTTGGAAGTGAGCTTTGCCATCATTAAGGAGACTTTAACAAAGACTGTTCTGTCGAAAGTGAACATCTTGATGAGACTTAATTTATTTCACAGTTGTTGTTATCCTGTTGACCTAAAATGACAGCAGGAGACTTGGAGAGGTGCCCAGTTTATTTAAGAAGCAAGCACAAAACAGTCTCTCCCTGCCTGGAGAAAGATCTTAGCAGCATAAAGCAATCCCAGCTCCTAGTTCCAATGCTCTGTCTGGCAGCTTCTGCTCATCAAAGCTCACTGTGGCTTTTCTGAGGGCCAGTCCAGACTGTGTTGCTTTTTATTATTTTTTTTAATGTTTTTAAGTATCCCAGCCTCTCTTTTGTGTATCCTCTCAAGAGTGTTTTCAGTGCTGTTGAAAACTGGGAAAGTGTTGTGTGGTCTACCAGCATAACAGTCTGGGTTTACTCCAGTGTATAGGGGCAGACCAGATGCCTGGATGCAGGCAGGCAAAGAGCCCAGTGCTGCAGCTCCCTGGTATTTAATGCTTGTGTGGTGGCACAGTCCAGCTGCAGCGCCATGTCTGAGCCCTTGCCCCAGCTGTCTGGTGGAGCACACCCCTCACAGATGTGCCTGGTAAATGTGGTCTGCCATGGAGAGGAGCAGCTGCAAAGCAGACGCAAACTGAGCACACAGTGCAAGGACAAGGGTCCAGATTTGCAGGCTGTAGCCAGAAGTCCACCAAGACACAAGGAGAAAAATCACAGTGGAAGTAGTGTGATCTTTAGCCTTGGAGACTTTCAAACTTCACCTGGGGAAGGCCCTGACCAATCTCATCTGATTTTGATGCCAGTCCTGCTTTGAGCAGGGGGTTGGACTTGTGAGCGCCCTGCAAAATCTCTTCTGAATGAAATTACTCCATGAGAGAAGAGTTAAAGTCTGATCGAATTCTGCTTTTTTCATGGGAAACAATATGGACTTTTCTTCCAACAGAAGATCCTGTGAGAATAAGTGGCTGATTTTATAAAAGTTTGGAGTGTCATTGTCTTGTTATCTTCAATGAAAGAAGTGGTTACTTTTCCCAGCTTTTTTTGGGATCCTCCTACCCATTGCAACATGTATTACTTGTCAAGCTAGGTGCTGTACAATTTGCACAGGAAAAGCTGATGACAGTTTCTCAGAACACCTTTCATGCTTTTTGCCTAGAAGCTGCAGTTTGTAGACACAAGTGAGAGTTTGGAGGGTCATTTGAGATCACCACTCTGAGGAGCTCTCTGGGGGAGCCTAAGATGTGATGCTGTTGCAGTGCTACCATTACATCAGTAACTCGTTCCTGGTTCCTGTTTAATTCCTTCTCGTTCTCAGTGCTGCTGTGGTCATTTTTGGATCTTCTATAATCAAGGGATTCATGCCATCTTCCAATTTCAGAGACTTCATCTGAATAATCTCTCAAAACTCAAGCTAAAATGAAAGAGAAATCTGATGTCAAGAAGGAAAATACTTTGTTGTGTAATGCACTGCCTTAGGGAACAGGTTGACAGTGTTGACAGGGTTTTGCCTGTGTTACCCTTCTTATGAGCCTGCCCCAGCCTTTCTGTGCTCTGACAACTGGAGATGTTCCTTGCATTTCCAGCAGCAAGAACAAAGTGTCACTCACTTTGTGTTCTTGTAGTTTCCTTAGGTCCTAGCACAGCTCACCATCCACTGGCTATCATTGAGCTTCAGCAGACCTTGGAAGATAAATAAATATAGCTACAGGAAGGCATGAGGAGCCCATAATTTGTGTATTAGAAACCTGAAATCTGGAACTGCTCTGCTGTGACTTTGAGCGCTGGGTACCAGATCTCACTTTAGTGAAGTTAAGCACATCCAGGAGGATGGTTCACTCATAACAGCTGCCAAAGCCACATCAGCCCAACATGGAACCTCTTGAATGCAGTGCAAATTCATGACTAATTTATGCTGCTGGTTTTGGCCCTAGACAGACAACTTAATATTATATAAATTCATTACTGAAGACTAGAGCAAAAAGCTGTGTGTGTGGAGTAAAGTGCATGACCATTGGGATGGACAGCTTTAGAGCTTTGTTCATAAATGTAGGATCATAAAGTGGGTCTGTTGCATTAAAGCTGCTGTGTAAATGTGGATGCTTCAGGATTTCAGCTTCTGCTGGTCTGACTTGAATACTTTATAATGAGAGAAGGACAGGAGAAAACCCTACTCTGGGTTTGGAAAGCTACGACCTGTGTCAAATCAGTGACTGTCACTTCTCCTGTATAGTACTGGTTGTTTGGCCTCTTCTTTTGTCCTCACTTTTGTCCAATAAAAAAATCTTATTAAGTGATCAAAAAGCTTGATTATGAAAAAGGTGAAGGATGTCCAGAGGCATATACTGAGTTCAGAAAAACTCTAATTTAGGAGAAACTAGAAATGGATTTTAGACCTGTCATTAGCTTGGAGCTGGCTGAAACCATGGGGATTATTTGCAAGAAGTCCAGTTGTACTGCTTGTGTGGACAGCAGAGGGATTAGAAGGAGGAGCTGGGCAGAGCTGGGACTGTGACAGGAGATAATCTGTGTGAGCTGCCCCTTGGAGGGGCAAGACCCTGTGAATAATTCCCATCTGTGTGATCATAGGGAGAACCTGTGGAGAGGGGCTCAGCTGTGCACCGCTCACCTCTCTGTAAGTGGGTACTACATCCATCTAGGCAGGAGGCCCATCAGCTCTCAGAGTGTGCCAGCACACAGGAGAGGCGTACCACGTGTGTGCAAAGTGAGAAAGGATTACAAATACACACAATTCCATGGCTTTTTCTGTGCAGGAGGCTGAGAAATTGGAGGGAAGGTGAAGGCAGTCAGACTGAAGCCAGTCTGTGCATATCCACATTGGTGTTGGTGAATTTATCATTTGAAATTGGCAGAATTCAGGACAGACAGTTCCTGAGTTTCAGGAAACAGGACTAGAAAATTCAGGATTAGCACATGGCTAACCTTCTGGATTTTTTTTTTTTTGTCATTTTCTTTAATGCTTTTGCTTTTTAATAAAATTGAAATGTTCCCTTTGATTTTTTTTTCTGGCATCTGACATCCTACTCTATCTCCTTCTCAGCTCCCATTCCAGTCACCCACAGCACAGAACTTCCCAGAGCCTATTGGAGAGGGGGGCAGGAAATGGGCTCAGCCTATGTATCCACCTGCTCACCAGCGGCACGGAGGCCATGGGACATTGGAATAGACTGGGAGCAACTCATTTTGAATGTGGCAATATTAACTTCTTGTTCTGCTTGCATAGTTCTCAGCGTCACATATTTATGATCCAACATAACAGCTGACATGAGTGACTGGTTGTGCTGAGCACAGCCTGGAGAAGCTCAGACGTCCCTAAGCCCCAAATCCTCTTTCTCTTCTCTTCTTTGCCCACGGAGCATCATCTCGTTCTGTTTCTTTGATGCCGGCAAACCGAGGTGGGCAGCAGCTGTGAGTTCTCCCGTCGAGAGCTGGCACCAACCCGTATGTGGCAGAGCACTGCTGCGGTTCAAAGGCCCCTCGCAGAGCTCCTGACCGGGAATCTCTCGCCTGCACTGCCCTCCTCCAGAGGTGCCCGTCCCAGCATTGTCACCGCCCATCCCAGGGGAGGATACGATGCGGGTTCGTGACACCGCTGGGCAGTGGCTCTGAGGCTCCACCTGGACACGACTGCTTTTCCCAGGCCGACGGAACACGGGGGTGGGATGGTTTGGGGATGACGGGGCAGAGGCAGCCGGACCCGGTACGGGAGAGCGCCGGGAGACCGGAGCTGTCCGAGCGCTCTGACAGCCGCCCCGGCGGTGCGAGGGGATCTCCTCATAGCAGCCAACACACCCACCCCTCCACCAAACAATAAAATATTATTTAAAAAAAAAATCAGAAAACCCCCAAATGTATAAATAACTGCTCTCGGAAGCTGCCCGTCCCGCTGAGCTGCCGCCCGAGCCCCGCCGGGGAAGGGGAGGGGGAAGCAAGCCGGGACGCCCCCGCCCGCCTCCCCGGAAGGGGGGCGAGGGGCGGCGAGGCAGCCCCGCTCCGCCCCGCCCGGCGCTTTCTGTCCGCTCTCCCGCGCCGTACGGCCCGGCCGCGCCGGCTCCATCCGCTCCCAACTTTGTGGTGCGGGGCGCGGGCGGCACCGCCGCGCTGCCCTCAGGCGGGCCGCCCTCCGCGGGCCCGGCCATGGCCGGCATCGGCATCGACCACTCCAAGCTGCCCAGAGTCAAGGAAGGTGCGGCTCACCCCGGCGCGGGGAGGCGAGGGCGCTGGACGGGACGGGGGGGTGTGGGGGAAATGGGAGCGAGGCAGGGGGAGAAACTGTTGGTTTGGGGTGGGTTTTTTAAAAAACATGATTATTTTACAATTTCCAGGCGGCGCGGCGGTTCGCGGCGCTGGCGGGGAGCCGGGTCAGCAGGAGGGGACGGGGCGCTCCGTGCTCCGGCCCTGGCGCCGGGGTTCCCGGGGCTGGCGGGGCTGTCCCGCCGCCGGTGCGGGGTGTCCGGCGGGTGGCGGACGGGACCAGAGGTGGAGGCCGGCGGCGAAGCGGCGGCGCTCGCTGGACAGAGAGCCGCGGCCGCTCTGCTGGCCCCGCTCCCGGCTCGCCTCCCCGGGCGAGCGGCGGGGGGCGGGCTGGCAGCGCCGCTTCTCCCCGGGAGAAGACGAGGAGCGGCGCTGGGGGAGGGCGCAGCCCTTTGTCTGCGCCGGGGCCGAGGCCGCCGCCTCCGCCGCGCTCTCCCCGCCGCGCCCGGGCAGCCGGGCTGGGGGCGCCGGCCGGGGCCCCGCTCCCGCGGGGAAAGAGGCAGCCGGGGCAGCCTGCGGGAGATGGACCAGCAGGGATGTCTGTCTGTCTGTCTGTCTGCCCCTCGCAATTATGGTTCCGAGGCTTCCGCTCGGGCCGTTGGAAAAATGGGAGCAGAACCGTGAATATCCACAGATTTGGCGATTTGAGGGGGGCTGGTGATTTTGAGGCCCCGGTTATAAACACTTAAGCCTACCGGTTTTTAGGAAGGCTGGCCTGCGTTGAGCTTGGGAGCGCCAAGAGTCCGCTCCCGCCCCGCAGACCCCCTGTGCCCCCCTCGCTTTCAGGGGTCCCGCTGGCTTGGCCTGTGCTCAGAGCACGGATTCACCTTCTCTTGGGCCGGGCTGGCCTCGGCTTCCCTGCGTCTGCCTCACACGTGTGCCTTTGAGCTCAATTAAATGTGCCCTGGAGCTGCTTTGGGTTTAGAAAGCTTTGTAGGAGATAGTTTGTTCTTTCTGACAGTGATTTGTGATATAAACCAGCAGAAGCTCTGTCATAATCAAGTTAGTTTGGATTTACTCTCTCGTATTAGAGAGCAATGGTTTCCTGCCGAAAAGAAACCAAACTTCCTTAAGCTTGTTTCTCTTGCCACTGGTAATTTTTTTTTTTTCAAATTTCAATTCTTACAAAATAGCAGTTGTGAATTTGATGATTTATCTGACCAATAATGGAAAACATATTTCTGTGCAGGCAACTGGGGATTCCGTTTGACCTCCTGTCATCCTTTAATGCTTCACTTAGCATTACTGGAACAAAAGCTGAAGCTGACGTTTTAGGGGTTAATGTTCGTCCTATTAAGGTCGTGTTATTGGCCATTTTAGTGTGGTCAAGATCTCTTCCTTAGAGTCTGTCCACACATGGTTGGTTACTCAAGAAAATGAATCCAATTAACCTTTCCAGTGGGTTGGTTAAAGTGAATTAAATCCCTGTGTAGATGCCCATATTCACAATTTAAATAGTCTGGATTTGATTTGCTCTTATTCATTTTTGAATTGAACTAACTGGACTGAGCTAAGGTTGCTTACATGCTGAATGAAAGTACATTTACAGCATTACAGTGTAACTCCACCAGTCCATGGGAAATTTGCACCTGTGGGATAGTGTGGATTAAGCTTCAAGGGTGTCCTGTTACTATGATCTGTTGTTACTTGATAGCAATGGGATTAGAGTAGTGTCCCAGAGCAACGTGCAAAGTACATGAGGTTTCAGCCATGTTCTGCAAAGCCTCAGGTATGTGTCACGCTTTTAGTTTAATGGCATCACTTGTTTTTGTTTTGGAAAGTGTTGAGACTGAGCTATGATTTGGATTAGGTCTTCTCATTCTCTGTGTCAATGCCAGCCAAAGCCAAGGAAAGAAATGCATTGCCTGCCATACCAAGGGAAATATTTATTGTTCCTGATAGAGAAATCACTGTTGATACTTCTGGAAAAACCATTCCCTTTCTTTGTCTGAGGTAAAGGTCGGCTTAGTCATTCATTAACAATGAAGAACAGCATTTTGATTTGAGTACTTTGTTCTTCACCAGCTGTGCTTTGGGAGAGGAGGTGGTGTGTCCGGCTTCTCCCTGTCTGCAGGTAGCCAGGACTGCTGAGAGACAGTGTCATCCTTCTTTTCTGGAGTGATCTCAAAAGCTCTTCTAAAAGTGGGGTCATTTCAGTGCAGTGATGGCAGTGAAATTTGGTAACTGTAGCTAGGTACTGCAGGAAATCTTGCTTCTTGTGTTTACTTTCCTCTTTTATCTCTAAAAGCATTTATATCAGCTGAAGGCCTGATGTGGATGGCATTTTGCTGGTGAAAACCGCTTCAGCTGGTCCAGTTTGTTTTGTGGGCAGGGGTTTACTGGTGTGAAATACACCCTCAAAACACATTTTTCCTAATATAAACTACACCTTGCTGCTGCAGCCTGGTGTTACACACTCATTTTTCCGTGAGTAGTAGCGTGGATCTGACCTCTGTGGTCAGTAAACCTCTTGTAAGTTACTAGTTGATGGTTTTAGTTGCAATCTGTGGCCTGTGCTTCTCTGCCTGCATTTCTGTTCACCTCCCAAGTGCCTCTGACATACTTGCTTTTCACAAAGCAGCCTTTGCTGTTTGCTCTTTTGACCTGCCTCAGGAGATTGTTCAGCTTTGTGTGTGTGGATCTTTTTTACTAGAAGTCTCATTTATGAGCCTTTTGGTGATAATCCTAAAACCACTATTCTGGTTAGCTACTTATAAAGCAAATAAAACTGTCTTGGGTTCTGCTTGATCTCTGACTGCCTCTCATCTCTTGTGACCTGATGCGTTACTAGGAGCTGTGTTTGGGAAGGGCCCCACCCTCTTTTGGCTGCCTGCTGTGAGCGAGCCCTTGGACTCGAGAGGTGTTTCTGGCTGCGTGCAGGCAGGCTGAGCTGCACGGGAGGTGTTTTGGAGCTGTGCAAGCCATGCCCCTCTCTGGAGGATGTACCTGTGGTCCTGTCTGCTGTTGCCTTTCCAAAGGTCAGAGGCAACATCTCCTGTCTGCTCAGGCTGAGGCTCAGTCCCTTGTCCACTGCGGTCTCCAAGAGCCATCAGTTGTTGGCAGCAGCAGAAAAAACCCAGGTTTGGGCGTTCTCCCAGGGGCTACTCATCTTCCTGCCAGTTTGAATCCTCTGTGAGGAGAGAGAAAGGGGAGAGGTGGAGTGGGGGAGACTCTAAACTCTGCCCCAGCAGTGTGTAGCTGTGGAGAGCTGTGGAAATTTGCAGTGGGTGAAGTGTTTGGATTTTATTTTTAGTAGCACTGTAAAGAAGTGCAAGGGTGGTATGTCTGGGCTGATGATTAGAACTGACCCTGTCACTGCTGTCTGAAGCTCCAGCCTTGAGAAAGGCTGATTGTGGCACCTGTGCTTGGAGAGACACAACAATGCTCACACTGTGCTTTCTGCTCTTTGTTAAGCAGCTGATTTGACTTTTGGGAGCTCCTGAGTGTACATTCAAATGCTGCTGGTTGTAACCCGCTGCCCAAGAGGCCAGTATCCCAAACATGGTAATAAAAGACACAGCTCTGACTGTGACCTTGGGGAAACAGGAAGAGTTTGAATATTTTCTGCCTTGGCAAAGCATTCTCTGGGCTAGGCAGTCTGGCTGGCTCTCTTCTGCCTTAGCATACATTGAATAAAAGTTTGCTGATAGCGTCAGTCTTCCTCTTCCTCCCAGCTACAGCCCTTTCTGCTGACCTCTGCTGCTTAACATGACCTTTGCTGAGACTCCTGCAATAAAAACCTCCTGGCTGCAGACCCTCCAAGTGACTGGGGAGGAGCATGAGCTCTGAGGTGTAATGTGTCAGGCTCCCCCAGAACAGACTGAGGTTATTGGCTTATAATGAGGCCTTTGGTGCCTGTGTGCTCAGCAACAGGACAGTGGACAAGAGAAATCTGATGTCTGTCAGAGGTGGAAGAGGATTGAGGAAGTGTGAATGGCTGGCATGGTGTCTGATGAGGAAAGATTCTGCTTAGGGGTTTTTCAGGGGAATGATTTTGAGGGATGAACTGTCAGCTGCATTCATCTGAAGGAAGCATTGGCCTTTAACTGGATTAGTATAATCAGGGAAACAATTTTGAGAGCAGCTGAGGGTCAGCTAGGTCATTGTGAAGCCACCTGCCCCATGCCCTTAGGCTCCAGTTGGGATTTTTCCTTGCAGCATCATGATTTTCTGCTTTGTGACTTCCTTGTTTAAGGGCTCTGAGAAATTCAGGCAAGATGGATGGCTTGAGGGCAGCGGGGAGGTGGAAAGTGATGGGACATAGACACAGGTCACTGGTTCACATCCAGCTCTCCTGGGTAATAGGAGATCTGTCTTTGCAGCATGCATGAATTCAGTAGCTGAGGCTGTGGCACTCGTTTCACTTCTGGTTAAAGCTGGGTGAAAGTTTTATTATGCAGTCAGTGGTTCTGGGTCTGCAGTGCTTGGCAGAGATGGGCAGGATTAGCATATTTCATGCTCTTGGCTCTGAAAGGTAACTGAGCAAGCAGGTCTGCCTTCTCCCATCCCTAAATCCTTAACACTTGTCCTCTGTGAGCTGCTGTGGAGGTTGTGCTGAGGCAAAAAGATTGCTTGAAAAGCAGTCTTTGGCAGAAAGACATTCCAAGACTCCTGTTGATGCTTTTTGCAGAGATGTTTCCTTGGCTCCTGACAGATTTTTGGTTGGGGTAAGAGGGGATACAGCCTATTTTTGCACTGATTCCTGGGGATGCAGGGATGGCAGCAGAGGGCTTTTCTCCCATTACGTTGTCCATCACCCATTGCTGGTCTCGCTCCCAGCTGAGCGGTCTGTTTATGGTCACCACGGGCCTCTGTTGAATCTTTCATTTCCTGTGGCCATGGGAAATGTCAGAGGATGCCAGGCAGGAGTTGGAGATGGCTGCTGCAAGGAGCAGGAAAGGCCAGTTCTGCTCTCTCAGGTGCAAGAAAAAACCCACTTGGAAAAACAATGGGATATGGCTTGGGGCTGTGTGAAACTTCTGTTTTGCTGGTATATGCTTTCTTTTTCTTGCTCAGAGTCATCCAGTTCACATGAATGTGCTGATTTATAGGACAAAGCAACAAAGTTCCCTGCCTGCTTCCTTCTCCCCTTTCCAGAGTGCCCAGCTTCTTGGCTTCCTGCTCCTTCACTGCTGCTCCTGTGTAGTGCTGGTTTGAAGGCTGAAGGACTGAGGAAGGAGGTTGGCCTGTTGGTGAAACTGCCTTAAATCTTGAGAAGCTTTAGGTCCATTTTCTGGTGTGACACTGGCTGCTGGCTTGACCTTCAGCTGTTGTCCAAGAAGGTGATAACAACAGCTGCTGTTCTGCTGCTGGTTGGCTGCACTGCAGAGAGCAAAGGGCATGTTTGCTGGACATTTCCAGCAGGGAAAGCTGCTGTCCCCCTGGAGGCTGACGTGTGTCAGCGATGCTCTCTGTCTGCCTTACAGCACTGGCTTTCCCACAGAACATGTATAGGACTTTGTGAAGGTCCCTTGACACTTCATTTATACTTCCTTTTTAAGAAGTAGAAATTGGAGCCTTCCTGCTGTTTTCTTTCTCAGTACTTGAAAAGATACCACACAGCTCACTGAGTGAGAGTTGTGTGGCCTTGATACTGCATGGCTGCTGGAGGGGCTTTTAGCAGGGCTGGAAAGAGAACAGGAGAGTGCAGCATCAGGCTGTCTGTGTAAGGGGTGCAAGGCAGTGGTGTTGTGAACCTTGCCTTGAGCAAAGGGGATCAGTTAGGCCTCAGTGCTCATAAAATTTACCCTATAACCCCAGGCACCCTGTGAATTAAGCTTGCCAGAAGTGTTACTCTTCCTAGGGAGAAAGGTGTAGATGAAAGCCTGCTCAGAGCCTTGCACAGCCCATCTACATCTGCCCAATTACTTTGTGTCAGGCTCCTGAAGCTCAGCTGATAATTATTTTAATTGCACACCAACCCGGTCATGTCACCTACACAAATGCTCTGTCAGCTGAACTAAAATAGTGAGATCTTTTTGTCTTCAGCCTGGGTTGGTAGAGGTTTGGTTTGTGTGCTCTTGGTAGCTCTGCCCTGCATTAGGTGCTCTTCAGGACAGAAAGTCAAAGTGGGTTTGTAAGTGAGTCACTTTTTTTCACTTCTCTTTTCAGAAGAGGTGTAACAAGCCATGTGCAGTAAAACTGAGTTCCTGTATGCATTTTTGTTCATCCTTTCCTGAGCCCTTTTGCTGAACCAGAACTTGGTAGTTAGAGGAGTGAACTCTAAGGGGAAATGTTCTGTGGGCTCAGTGTGTGGTGCTCAGTAAGTGATGACAAAGGAGAAAAGGACATAAGTAAGGAAATATTTGAAAACACTGAGACACAGTCATTCCATAAGGACACTGACAGGAGTGACATGAGAAGTAATGGGGCAAAAGCAAAGAAGGAAGTTTGTGTAAACAGGAATATTTCCTGGCAGTGAGAAAGGCAGGGGATTTAATTCCTTTCTGCATTATATGTGTAGCATTGGCTCTACATCCAGACAGGACAAGAGACTGGAGCGTGCTCTGGCTGGAAATGCTCCTCACAGAGAGGGACTGCTGCCACTGACTTGGCACATGGGCTGGGGTAATGCTGGTCTGGCTCAGGGCAGCCTCCCCTGGTGTGGATGGAAAGCTTCTCCACCTCTGCACAGCACAATGACTGAACTGCAAAAGCAGCTTATTATAACTCTCTGTTCTGGATATGGTGAGCACTGCTTGTTGCATCCTGGTGCAAAGCAATGGCCTCTCCCTCTGCTCTGGTGTTGGTTTTATTTTTGGGATGCTGGCTGGTGGGATGGGAAGGATTTATGTCCTAAATTCACAGCAGTTCCTGGAGCCTTTGGCAGTGCTGCTGAGGTGAGGTGGTGGAGCACAGCAGGGAGAAGGCCTGGGAATTTTCCAAGCCAGCAGGGTGTTGGCTGTTTTCATGGTAGGCAGAGAGCTCTGCCATTCTCAGGGCTGTGCTCTCCTGCAGGCGCCAGGTTTCCGAAGGAAGTTGATACTGGGGAGAGGCTGGGCTCTCCTGACCTTAATTGCAGTGCTGGAAGTACTGAGTCCTTGGCTAGGGCTGCACAGCCCTGCCTGGATTCCACACATCCCCGATGCAAGGTGGAAAAAGCAGGTTTGTCTCCAGCTCAGTGCTCACTTACCTGGTATTCCAGGCAGCTGGCATTGCCCACAGCATCGGCTCTGGCTGTGTGACAGGTGAACTTGGTCCTGATTTAAGTGGTTTTTTACTTTTTCTCTTTTTAAGAAGCTGTGAGTATGCAACATCACCTGAAGGCCATACAGTTTCCAAAGCCAAAAATGTTACCTTTACTGACCTGAAGCTCATTTAGTGCTCTTGGGGAGGAGAAAAGGCTGCCTGCTTCTTCCTGGTGCTTTGCAGCGCATGTGAACTGTGGGCTCAGATGCCACAAAGCAGTTTGCTTCAGAATGATGCAGGGAGTTCTGCCTCCCTGTCCATCTGGCCTCAGAAGCCAGGGACTTATTCTTACCCGTGTGTGCTAGTGCTGTAAATCTGTAGTTGCACTTATGGCAGTGTGCCAGCACAAGGCTGTGACAGGAAAGGGGACGTGTATTGTTAGTGCTGCAGCTTTACTGATTTGTGACTGGTACGTGGATGTGGAATTTTGACTGATCTGGGGCCAGCTTTGGTACTTTGTGTTCCCCAGACCTGACTAATAAACCTGGACAACTTAAACACAGGAAGCAAAGGGGGAGAGGGGAGAGTACCAATGAGGAGCTGGCAGAGCAAAGGGAAAGTGCTTTGAAACAAACCAACGACCTCGGTTAGTTAGGCAAAGGATAGTTGTTCTTGCAGAACAACTTTGCAGTGCTGGTAGCAGCTGAACGGGTGGCAGGCAGCAGTCTTTGCTTGCATCCTAGCAGCCACCTTTCTAGAGAAAAGGAATCTGATGGGAATCTGTGCAGGAATTGGAGCTGACTGCAGGATTAGTTCAGATACCTCCAGCTTCGCATGCAGCAGCTGGCAGGGTTTCCATCAAGGCTGGGAGGCTGCCCAGAGGCCCCATCCTGCTGGAGCTTTGCTTCTGTTGGTATTCTGTTGGAGGAGTAAAACCTGGCTGGGTTGAATGTGCACTGACATTGGGGTGTGTCCTTTCAGCTACAGCTCTGGTTTAGCTACAAGGCATGAAGCAGTCTCTGGGTTGGCTCTAGTCATCCAAAGGCTGAAGAGAAAGTGACATCTCTGGGGGCTCTTTATCCTGCTTGGTTTTTCCAGAGGTTCTTGTTTCTCTATGCAATTGCAGGTGACTGTCATGTAAAACCACATTGTGGGGTTTAGAGAGGAACTTGAACCTTTTTTTGGCACTTGACGGCTTCTGTGTGGGTGTGAGGTTTCCAGCAGTCAGCTTTTTGTAAGCAGTCACCAAACTGAGTCAGGGCATGAAGTTGAACCAGAGGGGCATTCAGACCTTCCATTTTGCATCCTGTCTCCCTTGTATTTTGCTACATTATCTTTTAGAATTAAGCTGGAGGAGAACCCTGTGAGAGCTGACACTTTGCATTTTCTCTGCTCCTGGCTGCCTCTTTGGAGCTGCTGTGTGAGGTTATTCACCACAGCCTGAGGGCTGAGAAATGCTGGTGAAATTTCTGCAATCCAGGATGCTATGGCTCCTGAAAGCCACCCTGAACCACAAGGTGGGCCTGCCAGCTCTCTGCTGAGAAACTGCTGAACTGAACAAGGGGTTTAGCTGTGCATTCAGCAGAGAACGAAAGTTTTGCCTCTCTGGCAAACTTAGTGTGTATATATATATCAGAGAACAGAAATTCTGCCTATCTGGAAAACTCAGCATGTCCTTCTGAAAGTTTTGCGTGGTATAAAATTGGCTAAAATGCTGAAATAAAAGCTGAATTAAACAGATAAAACAACAGAATACAGTGATTGCCACTGGAGATGGGTGTGCGGTAAGGGAGTGTAGATACAGTGCAGATCTCTTGAGATGCAAGCTCCATGCCTCAGCAGTTCTCTGAGTGGGTGGCTGTTTTGAGTTGCACTTGATAGAGACTGGGTTTTTTATTCCTCTTTCCTTACACCAGTTTAAATGAGTGGTGTTCGGCTTAAAGCTAAAGGTGCCGTAACAGTCTGTCTGCAAAAGAAACCAAAGAACCTTCCAGAAAACGGGAATCCTGTGATCCATGGGGCACAGCTGAAGGCCTGTCCTGGAGCTACAGTGGTGCTCATGGGCCTGTATGGGCCAGGGATTTTGACCTCTCCTGGTGAAGACAACTCCTGCCCTGCTCTGCAGTATGTGTAGGGTTGTTTGCCTTTGGGCTTAGTGAGGGTAAAGCACAGCTGCTGGAGTCAAGTGTTGTTTGTTTTGCTGTGGTCCATGGTTGGGAGGTAGTAGTTAAAACTGACTTCTAGGAAAACTTCTCCCTGCCTTTATTGTTGGTTGTTCCTTTTGCACATGTGGTATTAGCTGAATCAACTGAAGCTTTGTCAAATGCTGGAGAGGATGACCTACACAAACAGTTTTTGTTCTTGCTGATAATTGAGATTATCTTCTTCCATACACAGACTCAGTTACATCTCAGATGTTGTGAGGGAGGTGTTTGGCTGCCTGATGTCTTTTTGACTGTGGTGTCAACCCAGCCAAGCCATTCCTGACAAGTATGCCTACCTTGAAGTTTCTCCAGTTGTCCACCTGGGTGTTTCTGGTGGGTTCACAGTGCAATGTCTGAGCTCACTGGTGGTCTTTTGGGTGTAGACAGGTGGATGGATGTTGAGGGAATCAAGAAGTTTCTACAGAGATGAATGTTCTGAACCTGGCAGGTAATGAATGACTTGCAGACATTAACACTATCGGGTTATCTATCTGCTCTCCACTTTGAAGTGTTAATATGTTCTGTGTGTTGAGCTCCTGCAATAGAAAGCAGCAGCTGTAACAGCAATGTTGGCTGTAGGATTTGGCAGTATTGGACAGCTCTTGTGACTCAGGGTGCTCTGTGTCTGGGGGCCCAGCTAGACATGGCTGAAAAGGGTGAATTTTCAAAGCATGGGTGTCATTACTTCTTAAGGGCTCAATGCCATGTTTAGGTACATCTGAAAGCATTGGCACAGAGTGGCTGGAAAGCTGTCCAGCTGGAAAGTAGCTGCTGGGGGTGCTGGTTGGCAGCCTGCTAAACATGAGCCAGTGTTTGCCCAGGTGGGCAAGAGGGCCAGTGCCTTGCTTTGAGGTGTTCAGCAGATACTCTCTCAGCTTTCAGACTGCTCTGTGGTACAGTGAGCAGGCTTCTTTACAGAAGTGAGATTGCCAAACTTGTACCCTTGGAGAAGATACTTTGTGAATGTTGATGATTTCTGTCCCAAGGCAGGTTAAAAAAATATAATGAAGTTCTGAGGGTTTGATTCTAAAGTGCATACAGTCTTCCCTTTTAAAGCATTGTTAGGCAGGTGAGAGCTTAATGTTGGAGAATGGTGCAGACAGAGCACAAAAGTCTCATGGCCTTGACCTCAAGGCATTTAGCTTAGAGCCAAGAGGGTAACCTCCCCAAATCCCAAGATGTTCTTAGCTTCCACACCAGGACTGCTAGTAAAAAACCACGGTGGTTTGGCAATTTATTTATTTTTAGTTGTTATTATTTTGCATGTTTACATTTTCGAGAATTAGGCTGAGCCTCCTCAGTTTGGCTCCCCATGGAGTCACCCAGTCTCCTTGTGCTGCCTCATAGCTCCCAGCTACATGTGATGCTCTGGTGCTGTGGCTGAGAAGCAAAAATTGTTCCCTCTCTCAGGCTGCCCAGACCTGCCCTCTGTCTCGGATCCACCTTCTCTCTGCATGATTTTCTGATTTCTTTGGTGTGATGGGGCCTGGTGAGCAAGGCCCCAGGAATGTCATCTGTGTAACTGCAGCAGCCAGACATGTCCTAACCAGCCTCTGTCAGCACCCACTTGTGGTAGCAGGAGCTCGGCTATCTCCTGGCGTGTTGGAAGAGGCAGGGCAGAAATGGGAATTGCTGAGGCTGGGCCGTGTGTCTCACGGAGCAGCTTTGCTGGGAAGGAAAGGTCCCAGCTGTGTGTTTTATCTGGAAGCTGCCCTCAGGGCAGCCCTTCACCTCCAGCTAGGTGGCTGCTTGGTCAGGTTGTCTTTGTTTCAAGGACATAATTTGCAGATTTTGGAAAGTTACCTGGCTTGGAGTGGCCTGACCAGTCCCTGCTGCTAAGAGTCTCTAAGAGATCCCAACTTGCTTTCTAATCTGCATGAATTTACATAACTCAGGCATCCTCCTGAGACTGCTGGATTGTGAAAGGCTGCATTTGCTGCTTGCCATTAATTTATCAGCTCTGTAGGTCCTAAAATGATTTTTAGCTGATGATACTGCTTTTTCATGTTGCTTTTGTCTTTCCTCTCCCTCCTGTCCTTCAGATTAGGATTCAAGAACTGCAGATGCTCTAAACTAAGTATGACTCAGCCTTAGTTTATTTTGTGAATTACCCAGCACACAATGCTGACGGGAACATGCTGGGAGTGGAGGGGGTGGGGAGCAAGAGATGGTTTTTAAGACCCAAAAGGAAATGCTTGGAACATGCATCTGTGGTCCCAGGGTCATTGAACTGGTCTATATCCTGGACACATTATATGGGCCACGTGAAACAAGGGGCCCTTGGGACCTGCAGTGGATGTCAAAACATGATCTAAGACTTCAGGCAGGAGTGAGGGGGTGTTTTGCTGTGAACCTTTCTTGAAAAGCCAGTGAGGGCTGACCTCTTGCTGAGACTGTGTGTTCCACACAGCCCATTCTTGGGTATTACCTACCTCTTTGTCACACACCTGAGTATCACTAACAACATCTAAGGCTGCCTTTGCTCCTCTGTTGTGGTTACCTCAATCTGTTTGAAGCAGTTTGGGGGTGTTAGAAATGCTGAGCTGTGGAGCTGAGGTAATACTGGAGAAAGTTAGTCAAGTGGGTGGTAGAATATAAAATGGAAGAGGTTATTTCATGAAGTTTTGCTGAGCTGTTGTACCTAGGGACTTCCTTGTCTCAGCCATAAAAGCAGGGATGCAGCCATGCTTCCAAGAGCCTCAGGTGCACCCATGCACAAAAAGGCATGTTTTCAGAGAGAGCTACCAGAGGAGAAGACTTGTGCTTGGAGCTTGCAGAGAGGCTCTCAAGGATTCCTCAGGACAAGTGAGCTCTCTCTTCCATGCATGGATTTTGGATCCTATCACTGTTAAGGGTGATGCTTCTGCCCTCATCCTCCCCAGCTGGCACCTCTGCTGGCCATAGCAACCACTGGGATTCCTGGGCAGGCATTTCTTTATTGACAGATGTGCCAGAGTGTATTCCTGGTCTGCTCCCTGCTGGGCCAAGGCAGCTTGGCTTAATCAGAGTGTGGTAAACCTGTTGTGAATATTTCATGCTTCCCTGGACTTCGGAATTGTAGCTGCTCTGATTGCACCCCTGCTGCTTGTTTGACTGCCTGGTGGCTCCCAGCCGAGGCCCAGGGATGGGAAGTCAAATTAATTTGCAACAGTGAAGGTAATATTAATCTCACCTTTCATTTTTTAGACATACAGTTAGGGAGCAAGGAAATGGATTTCTTTTCCCTTAAATATGAAGCCTCTCAGAGAGGAGAAATTGAGTCCGTTGTCATTGGGGCCATCCTATTTCTCAGCACAAACCCAGTGTACGTAATATCTAATAATGATTGTGCTGTACCCTGCTGAGACTGGGCAGGGAATGGGAACTAGTGCTGATGAAACTTCATTTCAGACCATGCCTGGCCAGTCCACATCTCCAATTATTTCCTAGTTGCCTCATTGTTGGTTGTGAGTTTCAAGGCTCGGTTTCCTTGGCCTCACTTGCAGCTGCTGTCATGCTTGGCTCAGTGCCATGGGTGCTGGGTCTAGTTGTGGGGGAATGCTCTGCACTGCCATCAGCCCCAGATCTGCTAGGGAGGTGCAGGTGTCCCCATCTTTTGCCACCTGGCTGTCTGACAGTGCTTCCTTGTGTTTGTTATGGGATGTTCTCATCTTCCTTAGCACGTTGTTCTCAGGCTGATGGGACTTGAGAATAATGTGCTCAGATGAGCTGGAGGCAGCCAGCCCAGCCAAGTTTGTGGCAGTGACAAAAGGTCTTCTTGTGCTGCCTGCCCTGCCAGCAGCCACAGCAGCACAAAGAGAGAGCTGTGTGCCCGAGCTGTCTGCTTGGGTTTGTAACAGGAGTGTGTGTGCAGCCAAATGGCTTCTTCAGCAATGCTCAGATAATTACAAATGTGTGAACAAACCCGAGGTTTGCTGCTGCCCCACCACTTTGCTCTGTGTCCTCTGTGAGATGGGAGCACTAGCAAACCCAGACACTGAGGAGCTTCCAGTGTGCATAGCACTGGTACCTGTCCAGCTTCTCTCTCTCTGTACTGGACCTTGGTGGGTTAATATCCCTGGTTTAAGACTCAGCCCCCTTTATTCATGTCTAAACCCTGCAACTTGGTGGCTCATCCCAGGGGAGCGTTCCCACTTGCTCTGTCAGTGTGTGGGGCTGTGGGACAGGTGGTGGCAGGGCACAGCCTCAGGTCTGGGTGCTGTGTGGCCTTGTTAGGGATGGCACTGGACCTAGGTGGCTTTGGGTCAGGAGCTGGAAGTTGCACCAGGGAAGGTGGTGCTCTGGCCTATATATGTTTCTTGGCCCAGGCACTGAGCTTCAAAACAACCTAAACAGGAGCCTTTGTCCCTGCTTTATGTCTGTGACATCCAGCAGCTTTCACCTGTAGCCTGTAAGAACTGAGAATTTGAGGAGGTTTTTTTGCTTGTTTGTTTGGAGAGCCATGGACAACTTCCAGCACTTCTCTGGAGGAGCAGCTAGAAGTAGCAGTCCTGTCTATGCATCACAAGTCTGTATGAACTTTGCCTTTTCATTTTGAGCCCATGCTTTCTTTAGGAAGTCTTTAGTGGCCTGTCCATCCAAAAGGGTTAAGCTGTCATTTCTGTATTGTAGGAATAAAACTCAGTGATGGAGATGAGATGTTTCTGGGGGTGGTGCAAGACTGTCAAAAGACAAGGAGCAGCATCCTGCCATGGCCCTTCCACTTTCTTACCCATGTGCCAGGCATGTTTCTATAATGTATATTTTTCCAAACAAAGAAGTGTGTCTGAGTGTGCCTAGAATGGAGTAAAATAAAAGCAAAAACAAAACAAAAGTCCTCTTATGCTCATGTGCCTCTCTGGGGAGGATGGAGCAAAGGTCAGCCAGCACCATCAGCACCATGACTGACTGACAAGACAGAACTCTTGAATCCCACAAGGGACCAGGGCAGTGTGTGAGCCTGTGCAGGATTGGTTTGGGAAGGGCTATGATGTACTTCTGTAAGCATTTCTTGTAGCAGTGATCCTTATGCAGAAAAATGTGTAGCTCTGAAATGTTCGTCCTTGCTCCTGTGCTGCCTGCCTTGTCTTGCTGGTACAGCTGTTCAGGCAGCTGTGCTGTGGACTTGCTCAGAATCCTCTTGCAGTTAAAAATAACACTTCCCTCCCATCCTCCCATTCTCTCTTTTTTGTTTATTTGGGTTTTTTTTTTTCATTTGTTTTTGGTTTGGTTTGGTTTTTGTTTTTTAAACAGTCAAGAGCAAGTGCTGCTTCTAAAATACATGGCAGTAATAATAGCCCTAGATTTGGGCAGACTGGCTCTGTGCTGAGGTGTCTTTGATTAGCTCTGAACTCATGGTAAGGCTCAAAACTCTGAGTTGGATGTGTCCTTCCAGCAAGCCAGATGATGCTTCTTGTGAGCAGAAGGTGGTTGTTCCACAGTCGTTCTAGGAAGCTGAAGCAATATTAGGGGTCACAGAATTAGTCTCTAGGGCAAGATTCCCTTGCCCTATCCTGTAAAAATCTTGTGTTGGTGACCACCAAGCACTCTGGGTTTGTCACCTGTGAATAGCACTGCTGCTCGTGACTCAGCTGTGGCTTTTCCAGATCTGTGGCTCAAGGCAACGCTTCTTTCTTTGTACAGAAATGGCCACTGGAAGCATTTCAATGCTATTGAGTTTCATATCATCTTTCCTTTTTTAAAAGAAATTGCGATGGAAAAAAAAGCAACAACAAAACCTTAATTACACCATCCAGACTTTTTCGTGCTTAAAGTGGGCCTGTGGGATTGTATGACTGTAACCTTTGTCCTCATCTCCACCCTGCTGCGTGTCACTGTCCTTCCCTGAAGTGTTGCTTTGGCTGTTAGGAGCTTTTGTCATCTTAAAACACCCTTCACTGCAGACTGAACCAAAAATTGCACTGAATATGGTAAAGCATTATCTGATCTCTTGGTACAGACAACTAGAAACTCTTCCAGATATTTTGTGAGGTTATCTGGGTGTGGAGTAACATTTTGATCCTTCTCTAGTGGGGCATGTGCATCTGTGAGAAAAGGGGAAGCTTGTGGGATTGTGTCTTGGGAAAATGCAGCTATTGTCTCATTTCCTTTGTGGTGATTGAAATATTTTTTCTGACTCTGAGTCCTTTTACAAGCAGAATCCTCATAAATTCCCCTTGTATTTTTGGTGCATTCTATGGGTTTTGGGGTTATTTTCAGTTTATCTTTTAGGCTGTGCCTGTACTCTGAGAAATCTTGGTCTTCCCAGAGGTTTTGCCAGTGGAGCACAGCAGGAGAAGTTTGTACTTCCCTCTGTGGCTTCAGAAGCACCTTGTAATCTCTGCTTTGTGTTTCAGGTGGGAGATATTCCGCTCTGTGGGTGGTGTTAAGCTTCTTAGCCTGTCACATTAAAGGGAAAAATAAGTGACAAATCACTCTAAATTTCTTGGTGCCACTGCCTTAAACTCCCCTTGAAGCAGGCAGAGCCCCTGGGTCTGGTAGATGTGTGGAAAGGGTCCCCATCCTGCTATTTGGGGGGACAGGTCACTGTCTGTCTTTGGTTCACTGAAACGCTGATGTGAACCTGCCACCAAAAGGCTGAGCCTGATGCTGTGTGTCTGTCCCTGTCCCAGTATGTATGTGGCTTGTGTTTGTTGCCCTACTGCATATCATAACAAGTTAAAAATACACTCTGGTGTTTTTCTACAGTGTAGGTAGAGCATTCCTTTGAAAGTTCAAGTGGGAAAGTGATAGGCATTGGCAAAAATCTGCTGCTTTTAAACTGGTGCCAAATGGAGTTCATCTGTTTTCCATTTCCCTTGTCTCAAGGTCATTTTCAGCATCTTTTGAAGAAGCTGTACTTATCCCTGCCCATAATGCTGTGGTTGATTCCATATCTGGGTTCTAGGTGCAAATCCAGCATCTGCACTTCAAACATTCAGTGAAGCTCACAAGAAAACTGAAAATGATGCCTGTGCTGGTAGAAATCCTTGCAGTGAGAGCCATGAAGCTCAGCCTGCCCAGCTTTGGAGAGGTGCCAATGTGCACGTACCCTTTGTGCCATAAAAATACTATTCTCAGACTCTTTAACCTGGCACAGAAAGTCACAGTAACACAAATGCTTGCCCTTGGTTTTAGCTGAATGCACTCAGTGTGGGTATTGGTATAAATATGTAATATATATTCTGTTTGAATGGAATTCTGAGTTTTGTACATAATGTCTGATCCAGTGGTAGAATGGACAGTTCTGTTCTTGAAGTGGAGGTTGAGGGGAGAGTGGAGAAGGCATTTTATGCCAACAAGGACAAAGAAATAAATGCACACAAAAATAGACATGATGGCAGGCAGGGGGAAAAGCACAAGTTCTGACCTTGGCTGGTAGAAGGTGTGTCAGGAGTCCATATGTCTCTATGCTTCCCTGACTCCCATAGCTCATTTGATGCTTTTGTGTTTGGTTTTGTTTTTTCTGATGCTAATTCTCTTTACTTTGTTTCCCTGTTCAGTATGTCGAGACTTCGCTATTTTGGAGGATCATACCTTGGCCCATAATTTACAGGAACAAGAGAGTAAGTAGCAATGATCTTCAGAGCAAACTGAAGCAAGCTTGTCCCAACAGATATCTGGCTTTATTTGATTTTGCTGAGAAAAATGCTTCCTGCTTTTATTTAATTTTTTCCTTTTAATGGAATACAGTTTATTATTGCTGTCTTCACTATCCTGTAGCTCTATATTTTGCTCTGCTCCAGCTCACATTGTACCCCAGAGACAGTTGTATTTCATATTTCAATTTTGTGCTCTCCTTTAGAGTTGAGTTTGTTTATGCCATTTATGATAAAATTGTGTGTAGGAGTGCACTTGGGCTTTTGTTGCTGTGCAGGCTTTTTAGAAATGACTAGCAATTTTGGAAGCTTCAAGTTTTATAGTCTCACCTGAGGTACAACCAGAAGAGGTCTGTTTGTTTACTTATTTCAGAATTGCCAGTGTCTGCCTTTTGAAAGGAGCCTTCCTTTTCAGACATTTTGAGGCAGGGCAGCTGTTCACTAGAAGGGTTCATAAAGGAGAAAAAAAGTACAGTCAGGAACTTCAAAGTGACTGGTCCTTTTTTTAATGATTTTTTTTTTTTTTACATGCTTATCTGTTACTTTGGGTATGTTTACATTGCAGTTTCAGGTGTGGTGGCCTCTCTAAGCACCTTCTCACCGATTTGGTATCTGCCAGTGCCAGGTGCTGATGCCATTCCTGCTGCTCCACCAGGGGTGCAGCTGCTCGTGCCCCTGGTGCTGGAACCTGAGACCACTGAATTAAAGAGGGCTCTGGGCTGCAGCTCATGTAGCCACTTTTTCTGGCAGGCAATAGCCATGTATGGTAAAGGACTCACTGGAGTACTAAGTTGCTCTGTTGCTAAATATAAAGGTAGGGAGATTTTTGGAGCTGATTCTGCTGAGAGTGAGAGGAGTTTTCTTCTGTAGAGGTCCTTGAGAACGAATTAGACAAGTATCCATAATAAGTGGTTTAGGTTCAGCTCACCCTGTTTGGCCTCTGGTGGTCCCTCCCAGACCCACTTCATTCATCTAGGGTGATTTTGTGTGGTCAGAAAATGAAATTCAAAGCCTAAAACCTATTCCCTATAAACTTGGATGTGTTAAGATATGCAGGACTTGTTTTGGTTACAGACATGTATACAGCCCCCTCAGTGCTGAAAAGAGGCAATCTCAAGCTGCTAGCATAATTTCACTTCAGGACTTTCCCACCTTTAGAGAGATAGCTTGGTGTTTCCCTGCCAAGATCTGTCTTCCTTTCTGGGCTGGAATCTCCCTCCCACTTGGTTTATCTTGTTCACACAGTGAAGTTCTGCAGCCTGATTTGAAGGTTCTTGCCTGTGTTTATTTCCAGTTGAGCATCACTTGGCCACAAATGTTCAGCGTAATCGCCTGGTGCAACATGACTTGCAGATGGCCAAGCAACTGCAAGAAGAGGAGGATAAGAAAGCCCGTGCCCAAATCCAGAAACACCAGAAAGACTTGTGAGTTTGTGCTGGGGATCTTGGAATGGGAGTGCTAGTCCCATTTGATCAGAGCACTAATATCAGCTGCTTTGAGTTGACAGTGTGGGGGGTTCATCAGCCTTTTGCTTTTGTTTCTTTTTTCCTTTGGCTGTCCATTGTTGTAAAAGTATTGATACCAGGCTCTGCACAGAGGAATGAGAGCAGAGTGGGAGCAGGTGTTCCTGGAGCCCATCCTGCCTTCAATACTGTTGCCTGTCAATCAGGAAGAGCCTTCCCATTGTGCTGCTTGTTGCCAAAATGAGGTAACTTGGCCACTTGTGTTGACCTTGCCTTTGAGAGTGAAGGAACCTTGCCACAGAAATTCCCAGTGCTACAGGGGAATCTCCCTCCTGTGGAAATTGCAGATACTGGTGTGTTTGCCCTGTGCTTGATGAATGCTTTTGAGGAGCTGGGTGTGATGCTTTTTGGTGTCCTGCTGTGCTGACAGCTGAAAGCCCCTGCTTGTGCTTGCAGCTATTCAGTGTGAAATGACCTGGGAAGGGGAATTGCTGCTCCAGGGTGGCTTGATGGGGAGGGGTGTTGGGGGACAGGCCTTCTCTTGCAGTCCCTGACTTCTGTAGCAGCTGTGGGAGGATGTTTAACGAGTGATCCAGTTTGCTCTGCAGGTTTGCTCAGTCCCCACTCACCACATCTTAACCCTGTGGTCTGTGATTTGGCTCTCTGTCTGCCATGGCTCTCAGCTGTAGAGTTGGTATAGAAATGAAACATGGCAGCACAGGGCAAAACAAACTGTGCTTTCCAATCCAGAGTGGACTTGCAGAACACTGGATGTAACAGATGGTTGGTGTGGCAGGCTCAGCCAGATCCCACTCCTGAGAGGTGGCTGGATGGGGGTCCCTGCAAATGGTCTGTGAGGCAGGATTCATCTCCCAGCAGCTGTGCTGCCTCCTGGCTTTGGTTGGGCTTTGGGATGACAGCCAGGGGCAGTTGTTGGTGGATCACAGAGCCTGAGTGGCTCATCTGACAGGACCAGTGACAGAGCAGAAGAGCTCTGTGTTGCAGATGTGGGAGATACAGGGCTGGCTTCAAAGCAACAGCTCATGAAAGCTTTGAAGCTGAGGCGTGAGAGATCAGCCCATTTCCAATGTTCCCAGCACACTGGGACATTCCCTACATATGTGTCTCTCAAGTCTCTGCTTTTTTTCAATAGTTTTGTCTTTATTACCAATTAGAGATGTGAGTGAATAAATGACAACATAAAAATTGATTTTGTATGGCAGACATGATTCCTCTTGCTGGGAGCTGCAAACAATTTTCTTGTTGTAGGACTCTGTAAAATGGGATTTACGAACTTTGTCAGCCAAGGCACAGGCAGAACTGCTGATGTAAAATCTTGTGTCAGCAGCAGCTCTGCTTCTGAGAGCATGAGCTCTTCTGCAAGAACAGTAAAAGAGGTTGGAGTCATCCTTTTGTAATTGGATCTTTTTCTTTCTTAATTCTTTGTACATTCCCACTGTCTCTTCCTTGTCTAAGAGTGGCATGTTCTGGTAACAAAATAATCCCTGTTGTTACTTTGTGTCACCTAGGATAGTCTGACACTACAAGGTGATGGGAGGAGTAAGAGGACAGAGCTAAGGGGTCTTTAGAAACAGGAAACAAAAAAGCTCTTCAAGTTTATTTCCTTTCTTCTCTCTTTCAAATCCTAATTTCTCTCAGAAAGACTTTGTAAAGGTTAATGAGAGAATAGAAACCTTTCTTTTTAAGAATTCAGGAAAGCATCAAACCTGATTTTTGTGCTTCTTTAAAAGCATCTCTCACATCTAGCTGAGCAGCCTGCACACTGCTAAGCATAGTAGCAAGATTACTAAAATAAAATAGTGTGAAAATATGTTCTTTCCCTGTTTTGCTCCCAGTGCTGTGATAGTTCTGTTGCACTGATGTGAACAGTTCCTTTGAACAGTTCCCTTAAATATTCCCTTTTTTTCTCCTCATCTGGCAACAGCTGGTAACTGCAGTCACTAAGAATGGGAGGGAGCTTTCTAATCACACAGACTTTTAGGTTTTTTCTCTTTTTTATAAACTGATGGAGAGTTTTTCCAACATTCTTAACGCTCCTGGCTGCCCAGGAGTAAAGAACACATGAGTGGGATGTTTAGGAATGGTGATGTTTATGTTACTCTGGCTGATTTCTGGGGTCTCATGAGCACTGGAGCTCACACTAAGGAAACTGAAGGACAAGAAGAGCTGTCAAAGCTCTTGAACCTATTTTTGTATGCTCACACAAGTTAGTACATTAGTTTATCTTGACTAACTAATCAAGTCTCAGTATTTAAAACTGCTGAGCAATAAACTCCCAAGTCTAATCCTCTGTGGCTCTTCAGTTCTTAGGAATTGATGTGGGGTATTGCAAGATGTGTCATCAGAATTTAGAAAATGTTTTTGTGTTTGCAATACTTCTGGTGTTCATTTCTAACAGAGAGGCAATGACCTTGTTGTCTTGGCTGTGAAAGATGATTAGTTGTTTTCCTGTCCTGTTTGTCTGCAATAGGATGTATTTTAAGCATTTAGCAAGTCAGTCTGTGCTGATGAACTTGGCACCTTAGCTCTGCTCACAGGTGCCAGGGGAACTGGAGACGTGCAATGCCTCAATCTGTCTGACCTTTCTAACTTACTTTCTACCTGGTTTCATGTCCTCACAGCCTGGGGTTGTAAAGGATCCACTACCACAGCCTGCTCCCTAGGATTTGCTTATTCAGCCATTGTTTTGCTGGGAGCTGTGGTTCTTTGCTGGTCCCAGGTTTGCCAAGGTCCCATTTTAAGAAGCAGGCTCAAGAATTAGATGTGCTGCTGTGTGAGCTCCTGTGGCTTTGAACACATCTGTCCCCAGAGTCAAATGAAACACACACAGGCACATGCAAAAATTGCCACCAGGCTTTATTACCTGGATGAAAGAAATTGCTGTCATAAGATGTTTAACCTATTGATAACTCCAGCCCAGTTGCAGGTCTGCTTCCAAGGAGCTGTTGACAGAAGTAATCTTCTTTTCCTTCCTGATGTGTGTGCCTTTTTGTTGCCTATGACAAATGAGTTGTTTTTTAGTGACATCTGTCCTCTAAACCCTCTTGTTGCAATGTCCTTCCTCTCCACCCTTGCCACATATCCACCCTTTCTGCTTCTCTCTTCCTTCTTCACTTTCTGTAGGACAAGGCTCTGTTTGCCACTGGCTGTTCCAGCCATGCTGCATTTCTTGGTTTTGCAACAAAAAGCGCTTGTCTGCACTTAAAAGTGTTTTAACTTCCTCTTCTCATGTCCTAGATTCTCTCCCAGTCCTTTGCCTCACTAGGTCGTTTATGCCCAGATTCTTGCTCAAACCTAGAACTAGTTTCTCCAGCCCACATAGCGCTGCTTTGACATAGCTCAGTCTGCCTCAGTTATTTGCTTGTCTTTCACTCTTGGTAGTCTTGTCATCACCTATCTGCCCTATTCTTCTAAAGATTCTAGTCTAATAAGGCAGGCTCTGCTTGTTCTGCTCCCAGTTGTTCTCCTTCTATGTCTTGCCTTTCAGTAGTTACGATTGTGGGGTTGATTTTTCTGACCTGTTTGAAGCTGGTCTTTAGCTCAGTCTCAACAGTGCTGAAAGAGAGAGCTTCCAGTCTTTCTTTCCAAATCCCCTAGCCCCTTTCTGAATTGCCCTGAGGAATCCTTGGCTATTGTTCCAACCTGTTTGCTGGACATCAGAGCATGCTGCTGAGTGTGGCACTGTTCTTGCAGATGCTTTTCAGCTTTCCTGTGGTCTGTCTGCACAGCCAAACCTCTCATGTCTCAACTGCTCTGATCTCTCCCTGTCCCCAGTTAATGCAATCTTGTGTTCCTGCATTCTTGCTGGCACTGTGGCAGCGGCTCCTTCCCCCCTGTTTTGAATCATTTTGCTCTCTTGCCTCTTGACACTGGTCCTGCTTTTGTGTCTTGTCCCACCTCAGTGACATTTCTCATTCATTACTGAACTGCCACCTCCAGTCTCCACCTGGCCTATGTACCATATTCCTGCACTTCCTTCTCCTTGGCTTACATGTGAAAGCCACTTCCCAGAAATGCCCCTGACCCCCTCCTTTGATACCACATGTGCAAAAACTCAGCAGAATTAGGTTGTTTGCAGACTGCTGAGCACTGCCTTGGCCTGCCCTATTTTGTGGTACCTTTCTCCTTTCTTAGCAATCTGCCCATAAATCTCTTTTACTTTGTACTCCGTGGATGTTTTGGGAAGTATTTTCTAAATTTGGCCACAGTAAGTACAGGGAGTCCTGGTCCCTGGCGAGGATTCATAGCTCCTCACTAACACAGAGTAACAATTCTTTTATGTAAATCAGGTGGATTTTTTTTAGCTCTTTTATCCCTTTCTCCAGGCTGACTGTTGCCTGTGACTTCAGCTGCCTATAATCCCTGTCTCCTTGCCTTCTAGGGAACGACAGGACTGTGAGATTGCTCAGGAAATCCAAGTGAAGCTCGCCTTTGAAGCAGAGGAGCGCCGCAGGCAAGAGGAAAAAGACGAGGTAACCTTTAAAGCTGCAGGTTTGGCAGGGCTATTTGTAGCAGCCCTTTCAGGGTAGATGTTTCTTAGCCAGCAGCTGCAGGAGTTGGCCTGTGTGGTGGCAGTCCTTGTCTTGACAGATCTCTGTATGCACAGAGATTTTGGGGAGTCCTGTTACAGGAATAAGATACAGTCATAATTCTCACACTCAAGGGTCATAAGGGTTGTTGATGCCAGTGGCCTTGCTAATGAAGAGGGCAAGTAATAGGGCAAGTCTTGCTGAGGTGTTTATTGCCCTGCTGTAGGAAGTTGTAGTTGCTAATACTCTCTGAGACCTGCTTGCTTTCTCAAATGCAAGAAGACAGGTACTGCTCTTGAGAGAATCCTGGGCCATGATTTCTTTGTCTTTGGTGCAAAGATTTTAGCAGGACTCTAAGCCCAGCCATCTCTTTCTGGCTTCTCCATTCTTCAATTTAGTCTTTCACACCCTGAACATCCTGTTACAGTTTCTAGCTAGCAGATTCCTGTTGTGACTTCAGAATGTTTCTCTGCTGCTTTTGCTTGAGAGTGGGTGGTGTGGTTTGTTCATGGTGTAGATTTTGCTTTTTGGTCACCTCAGTGGGTCAGCCTGTCAGACTGAGTTTTTCAAGAAACCCACAGAGTAGAGGAGCATCTGTGACAGCCTGGGCTGTGTCCCCATGTTTGATTTGAGATGGTTTTCTGAGAAGCCTGAGTTGTCTCAAGATGTTCAAGAGGCATTGGTGACATCTCTGTATAGGAAGAGCTTGAGCACAAGGCTGTTTTTCCTGGAAGAGCCTGAAATAAGAATGTGCCCTTACCTGACAGATGGATCAAGTTTTTTTTGCAAGACTTCATTTTCTTCTACCATTAATTCCAAGAAAGTACTGAAGGGCTGCCCAGACAGATGGGAAGGGCTTGGCTTCCAAGTGGAGCTTGTGGTAACAGGGTGGGAGGAACACTTTGGCTACAGGGCTTGTGCTTAAGAGGTAGCAATATGTCATATTTTTATCAGGAAGCTGAAGGAGATGCAAAACTAGTGTTGACTTGTGGAATTGCACCTTTCCTGCCTGCTTTATGTAGAGAACTGCAGGGATATCAGTGGTCTGACAACAGGTCCTTGCAGCCTGTCAAACCTGTCTGCTGACCATCTTGTGCAGTTGGGAGCAGGCTTCAGCTGACTGTGGCTTAAAGCAAGGAGAAGTCATAAATATTCTATCTCTTCCTGCTGGTACGTGGGAAGTTCCCAAATGTGGCTGAAATGTAGCTGAGGACTGAGGCAGATCCTTTCTGGAGTGCAGGGTTTTTAAATGAAGCATTAAGCCTGCCTGCCCTGCCTGCTTATGAATCCTGTTTGTAAGAAATGGTTTGTGTGGATTTGCAAGGCCTGAGCTGTCTCAGTCCTGGAGATAATGTGCTTTAGCTCATATATTTATAGACTTACTGTACTTGCTAGAAAGGTTAACCTTGTCAGGGGAAGGAGTTTGTAGATGTTTGTAATGTTTTGTTTTGATTTGTTGTTGTTTGGTTATGGGGCTTTAATTTTTTTTTTTTTTTTAAGAAGGAGCCTGTGGAATCCCCAGATTTTCCACAAAGCTGGTTTCAGAGCAGATCTTACCTGAATCCTGAAATAATAGTTTGTACTTGAGCAGCCATCCA
This sequence comes from Cettia cetti, assembly GCA_013401135.1. Classification (NCBI taxonomy): domain Eukaryota; kingdom Metazoa; phylum Chordata; class Aves; order Passeriformes; family Sylviidae; genus Cettia; species Cettia cetti. Next base: position 71,542 of record VZUI01054704.1, read on the forward strand.
TGTTCTCCAGTGCTGGCTTGGCTCTGGAGGGTGTTGACTCTTAGTTTGCATTTCAGCCATGCCTTTTCTGCTTGCAATGTCCGCTTTACATGCATGGCTCTGTAAAGGTCCTGAGGATTAGGAAGGCTTAAATGAATAGCATCCAAAGGGGCAGCATGCCCTGCTGGTAACTCCCAGCTTTGCTCCCTAGCTCCAGACTGGCTTCATTGACTCACAAGCTCCTGGGCCTCAGAGGAGCAAGCCCCAGGGAGCTGTTTGCAGTTCCTAGGACTTGTTGATCCATTAGTCATCTCGAAGGAAAACCAATTAGGAAAATGGAGTGCTCTTCTCTTTGGCATATCTACCAAAACTGTGACAGAAGACAAATGGCTGCAGTCCCCACTGTGCTCCTGCTTTGTGACTAGTTTGCTCTTCCTAATGTCCTTTCGATTTTCTTTTGCTTCAAGTCTCTGTCTGTCAAGCTGATGCATTTCTCTGCCTGGCATCCTGTAGTCCCTGAAAATTACATCCAGTGTGACGTGAGTTCACAGTTTGCTCTGGGAACTCCTTCCAGTCAGAAGTGCCTTTAGCTGGACAGCCTTTGTGTTTCTCTTTCCCTGGAAGAGCGCAGGGGGGAGATCCAGCCCACTCCTGTGAGTTGGGTGTGCTCTTCTGTGACTTGGCAGATCCTTGCTGAAAGCCTGAGGTTGCACATGCAGTCCTGCCTGCCCTGCTTTGGCCCTTAGGGCTTAGCAGGCTTGTGTGCCAGGAGGAGCAGGAACCTGTGAGTTTGCCGTGGTGTTGGAACCTCAGCACTGGGCCTGGGTGACATGGCCCCTTGTGTCACCCATTAATTTGAAAGCCTCATCCAGCCCTGGGGTTGAATTTGAGTAACTGTTATTGCTATGTCTGAAAAACTAAACTTTTTTTTTTGGTAAGGATTGTATTAATTGAATAAAGAATTTGACTAAAAGAATCTGGAAATCTAAGAAATCTGGAATCTGGAAATCTAAAAAATATTTTTAATGGTGATTTAATGTCTGTTTTCTTCCATCTCTACAGGATATTGCCCGTCTCCTTCAACAGAAAGAACTGCAGGAAGAAAAAAAGCGCAAGAAGCACTACCCAGAGTCCCAGGGACACACAGGCTATGAAGAGAGCTATTATGCAGAAAATGGAGGTATGTTTCTGCAAGATAAAAGTGTAGGTGAAGCTGGTGGTCTGACAACTGTTTAGGAAACTCCTTTTATCCTACAATCCTGCATTTACCACTGTAGCATTACATCAGTTTCCGGGGTCAGAATTAGGAAGTATTCAAAACAAACAACAAAAAAAACCCCAAAACAAAACAAAAAAACCAGAGAAGACAATTTAATAGTTTTTTGTCCCTGAAGATGGCCTAAATGACAGGGATAGGAAGTGTGGTGTGTGTATGTGCAAGTACAGCCACACATGCATGTTTTAAAAGTGCTTAAATGTGGAAAAAGGCAGTGGCTGATAAGGCAGTTACTGCTGTGTGACACCAAGGGTGTGGGGGAGAAATGCTGGTGAAATTCCATGCTTGCATTTGAAGAGAGACAGCTCCATGTGCTCATTTGTGATGCTGGCACGGCTACATGAAGGAATAAATGCTGGTTCATGGAGATGTTTCAAAAATAGCTCCTTGCAGGTATGTACTCAAGATGTAAAATTAGCACAACTGCTTTGAATGACTTACTGAAGAACAAGGTCATCTCTACAGAATGTCTCTGCTGTGATTATCATCTGGGACTGTACAGTGTGGAAATGATTTGATCCATAGTGCTCTATTGCTTCCTTTTGGTCAGCTTCTGTGATTGAATACAGACCTTCTTTAAACTGGGAGGAGAGAATCAGGGTGTGTTTAATTATGGAGCAATCTGGGGATGGCTTTGCTGTGCACTGGTGGTGGTTCCTGTGTTCTTTCTTTGAAAATGTGGTGGGGAAGATGGCTTGCTTTTGATTAACAGATTGTGAAGATGAAGATCAAGCCTCATTTCTCATTTTAACACTATTGCCATTGGCAGTTTTCAAGTCTTTTGTTTGAACTTACACAAAGTATTTTAGCTTCAATTTGGAAGAAGTTCAAAGATAGCCAAGAAAGCATGAAGTTTCAAAGTGCATAACAGTAACCAAGTGAAAACTTCAAGATCACAAGTCCTGCTACATGTACAGAGCTGGGAAAAAAAGATCTTGGAATCTTATGTCCAACCCACACCTCAGGTTCTTAGAATTAAATGGGAGAAGTCTGAAAAAACGCAGCATAGGTAACAATGTGCATGCAGAGATGGTAGGACAGGATGGATTTTTGTAACAAATCAGCTGACAAAGTCTGTGACTTCCTAAAGTAAGATTGTGGTGTGGATTTGGAGAGCAGAATATCTTGTGGGTCTAAGTTTTCTTCCTGCAATAATCCATAATTTTGAAGGTGAGGCAGGAGGTGTTTTCCTGACCACTCATAGCAGCGCTGCTCTTGATCTGCGCTCCGTAAAAGCTGCAAAGGGCTGGAGTGGATTTTCTGCCTGGATCATCTAGATTGTTCTGGAAACTCTTAATTACTTGATCACCATTTGATTAGGCTTCAGCAGCTTTGTTTTGTATTGTCCTCATTAGTTGTGAGTTGAAACAAATAAAAAGCCCTTTCTTTGTTTTAGGTTCTGTTTGTTTGGATGGGGTTGAGGAGTGGCTTTGGGGCTTTTTTTTTTTTGTTGTTGTTTGAGACTGAGGTAAAATTTATCCACATCCAGGAGGAATGTGGATTAGGCCTATTGCTCCAAAGCAATCTGAGCTCTTTAAAAGTGGGAAAATAAACACAAAAAAAGGCAGAGTTCCTCTCAGAAGTGTCTGTGCCATGAAAAACATTTTTGTATACACTCAGTCACTTGCTGCTTCAGAGAGTAATACCAGGGTGTGTGGAGTGTTTACATGGCCCCTGTGGAAGGTGCCACAGGAACCAGCTGATGAGTTAATCACCCTGAGATATCCCAAAAGCAAATCTTCTGCTTGGGCTGTCTGGCATGGTTGTGTTACCTGCAGCAATCCTTTTCCAGCACAGCCAGGCTTTACTCTTTCATGTTCTCCTGCTCTCTGCTGTTGTATTTATTGAGCTTTCCTCAATGACAAAATTGAATTAATTTTTAGACCCTTGTGAGTATTGTTCAAAGATTGACTCTTGCTTTCAAGCTCTGGTCTCTGTTGTTCAGTAAGTCACTTGGATTGTTTGATTGGGTATTTGTCTCCTGTAAATCATATGAATGGTCTAAAACTGAACGGAAAAAATCCAACCAGTTAAAGAGCAACCACAGCAGTTTTCCTGTTACAGTTCTTGGACTTTTAAAAATACACCTGTTCTGGATAAAAAGTCACACAGACTTGTTTTGAAGGTAGATTTTCTGTAGGCTTTATTTTTGCTGGCTCTGAAAAAGTTTTTTATGAATAGAATTACTCGAAGGGAACATTCAGTTTTGGTGTGAAGTTTGTTTTTCTCCCTCTGAAATCTAGATAGATTGTGAGACAGAGCTATTCATTAAAACAGAATGCAATTAATGTGTGGTGAAATCTATTTTAAATATTTTGAGATGCTATAAAACAAACTCTGGACAGTTGAGGAGAGGAAAGTCTACTGCTGCAGGGGTTTTTTTGTGGGGGTTGTGTGTGTAGTTGTGTTTCAAATCAATCTGTGCTTCAAGGCATTTATTTTCATTTTGAAAAGCTGCTGTAGAGAGATAATAGTTCACTCAATGCAATGATTTTTCTTAGCAAATAGGTTAGTTGAAAAAATAAATCAATTAGTAGATTGTATACATGCAGACTGCTGCAACCTCCTAGCTGTTTCAGGTTTGTTACTGAAACTAAAAGCAGAGAAAATTTCTACCTGTTTTCTGGAAAGCACGGAGGAAACAACCCCACCAAAATGCCAAGTAAGCAGCTTTTCTAGCCACAATGCTGAGGTCAGCAGCCTGGGTTTTGTGAAGTCTTATTTTGACCTAAAAATTCTATCCGTAACTATCTTTGCATTCAGAGCTGGAACTTCTTTTTAGACAATGATTAAGTGCAAGCCCTGAAACTTGTGGGTCTGCAGAAGATACGTGACAGTCTGTGTGGTGGAGGATGTTCGGACACTACAGCTATCCTGTTCTTGCATTTAAAGAAAAAAAAAATCCTATCCTACCTCTTTACCTCTTTTCTGCTTTATGTGGGTCTTTCCCCCTGTTAGGTGAGACTATTTTTTCTGATGAAAAACCTTGTGCCTGAAGCCAGGGCAAGGCACCTGTGTTTATAAACCAGGGACCAACCTGACCACTCTGGTTGGCCCCTCCTGGCCTTATGCCCCTCATTGTCTCCCAATCTTTCTTGCATCTTGTGCCCTTCTTTGCAAATCTTTCCCAGGTGGTTTCCGGATCCTGCACCAGTGATGTGTCATCAGGAGATGAGCTGCTCTCTTGGCTGTTTTTCAGCCCCAGTGGCATCATTAAAAGCCGTTTGTCTCCATATTGACTTGTCCTTGTCTAGGAAGTGCTCAGACACTTTTGGGTTGGACATGTGCTTTCTGCTCCAACCTTGTTGCCTCCTGTGCTGCTCTGCTAGCCAGGCTGCCATTTCTCTGTGTCCCTTCTTAAATTCTGCAAGCCTTACCTGTCCCTGTTATTATTCTTTCTTTCATCGTGCTTTGCCAGCATTTTCAGCACCCTTGTATCAAGCTCCTTCATCTCCCTGCTGTGAGTCTGGCCTCGAACCCCCATTAACCCCCGCACCACTAAACCCCTCCTTGTTTGTCCCCTCATTGCTCAGAGCAGCCCTGGGGGGACCCCAGAGAGCAGATTTCTGAACCTCCCAGAGCACACAGTCATGGCAGGTGCAGGCACCAGCAGAGAGAGCACCGAGGACCCCCCTCACCTTTGCCCAGCGGTGCCCCCAAACACGGGCACTCCACCTCACAGGGCCGTCGAAGGTCTCCTCAGCTGAGGGAGGCCAGCAATGGCCATCAGCAGGAGCAGAAGACAGCCAGCCAGGGAAGGTCCAGGAGACATCCCAGCCTTGACCTGGAAAGAGAGACTGAGCACCGTGCCTATGATCACAGCAATAGCTGGGAGCTGCGGGAGAGGAGGACAGCTGGCAGGGAAAAGGAGAGGAGACCTCTCAGTCTTGACCTGGAGTCAGAGCATGGATTCACAGAAGTATGGCACAGCAGAAAGCCACCAAGGCAAGACACAGAAAAGCACCTTCCCCTCCTTGAGATGGAACTGGAGGCGGAGCAGGAGACCTGGCATCGGCGTGGCAGGCAGCAGCCTGAGAAACACAGATCTCACCAGCAGGGCCACTCGTCACACAGGATGGCACGTGACGAGAAGCTCTATGATGCTGAATCTAGAGATGACCATAGGAGGGGTGAGGCCAGAGCCTACAAAAGGGCAGGACACAGGAGACACTCCCCCTCCCCTCATGCTGTGAGCCAGGGGAAGGTTGGAGACTGCCAGCGAGACCCAGGTAACCAAGAGATGGGGAAGGTGTGTGTATGTGTGGGGATGGACCTTTGCGTGCCCCATGCTGATGTCTGAGATATGTTTGGCTTCCCTGAAGATGCTTCTCTCCAGTGTCTAACTGCAGTGTGTACACAGAAAATCTTGCCCAGGTTTCTCCCTGATTTAGCAAGATTCTTCTAATCCATTAATGTTCTTGCTCCATGTCCTGATTTTCCATGGCATTGGAGAGGATGAGTAAGACGGTATTGTTGGAATTGGTGCCCTTGATACCCTTTTGTTTAAGAAAACAAATTTCTCCCACCCCCACCAAGAAAAACAGCACACCATCTGCAAAGAAAGACCCCCAAAAAACTCCAACCAGCACCCAGCTTCTGTTTTTGTGATGCATTTTGCATGGTGGCCTCCTTGTACAGGAGAAAAAAAGTAACAAACCCCTGAGTGTTATGTTATGGTTGTATTTTGTGGAGTTGAGATGCAGGACTGGAAGTGAGGACACTTTGCTTAAGCACTAAAAAACTCAGCAATTTTCATCCACTTCTTACTGAAAACCCTGCTGGCAACTTAATTCACTTTGGGCAAAGTTCACTCGCGGGCACTGGGCATCCAGCTTGGTTCTATTTGTAAGATTCTTGCCAAATTCTGTGGAATTTTCTGGGAAATGTGTACCTGTGTAGCTCTTGCTCTCCAAGCACTTGGGGATTGGAGGCTTTAAAGATTCAGATCCATTTTTATACTTTAAAAGCCACAGTGGAAATAGAGATGACCTAGTGAAAGTAGGGGTTTAGATACTTGGATCCATGTCTGTCAAAATGTGGGGCAGTTTATGCTTTAAGCCATCTAACTGAATGAGGTGAGGAAGATAATGTGTGTCTGGAGATACTGGGACAATTATTCTTCTTCTTCATGATATGAACACTTCCCTTAGGGAAATAGGAGGTGTTAATTAGGCTAAGCTTTAAAATAACAGAACTCTATAATAAAAACAAAAACTGAATGTTATATGAACGTCAAAAATGCTTACTTGTCTGTTTTCTCATTGAATTGTAAAATTCATGGGTCACCCAAAGAAGAAATAGTCTGAAAACTCATGTGAGCCTGTCCCAGGCAACCGTTGTAGCCCATGCTGCTTCAGCAGTTTGTTCAGACCCTGCTGTGCTCATATCAAATGTTGGGCTGCTCTCTGCTGCCCAGTTTTACCACTGTATCTGTATCAATGCAAAGAGCAACAAATTACAATTTCCTTGCTAGCATTGCTGTCACCAAAGACTTAGTCAAGGGACGTGTCCTGTTCTGCAGTGGAGTTGCATTTGTTGTCTAAGACAGGGTGTGTCAGATACTGCTGTGTGCCAAGAGAAACCTCAGCTAAAGGTGCTCTCACACCAGCAGTGTGGCAGGTGCACTGTGGTGATCTCTGGTTGTCTTGAGTGGAGGGTTTGCAAGTGGCTGAGGAGATGGTGGGGATCTCCTTACCAAAGAATTTGGAGAATGGTTGAGTTGATTGTTTTCTCTCAATTCTGTAGGCACTAATTTGAGGGGGATGAAACAAGCCATGTACGATGGGCCCCGAATGGAACAGGAGTTGTCTGATGCAGAGATTGCTCGGAAGCTGCAGGAGGAAGAGCTCCTGGTAAGTAGAGAGGATGCATTGCTCAACTCAAAGGAACTAAGGGAACCAGCACAGACAACTTTAATTTGTAAATCTTTTATATATGGGAGTGACTACAAGACCTAAGGTCTTGCTCCTGTGCATTCTGCTAATTACCTTTGTCTTCCATAACACATGAATATGGAGTGACAACCGGCTTCCAACTAATAAGCCCTATTTTTTTGAAATGAACACCTCAAAATTAAAGTAGTGAAGCAGAGTGATATTAAATGGATGTTTCCAGGCAGGTGAAGATGGCATGTAGTCAGTGTGAGCAGCTCACAAGTGAGACAGGCCATCTCCATCTTGGAGAGAGAAGGCATCAGAGTGGGAAATGCATTGTGGTGTGGCCTGGCAGATACATCAGGGCAAAATTCAGCCGAGAAGCTGAAATGGCAGATTGGAGTTGGGTTGTGAGGTAAGTATTGGGGTAGCTAAGTATATTTGGAGAGGATGATTGTGTATTTGTATTTGTATGGGCACCTACTTGCTCTGCCCAGTAGGTTAATGAGTATGATTAATTCAGAGATGTTAATTTTTGTCTCTGTTTTTCCTTCCCCACTTTTTTTGCCCCCAGGCTAATGAAGCAGATCAGAAGGCAGCTCAAGTAGCCCAAGATGAGGTGAGCAACAAGTCAAATTCCTTTACTTGCAGAAGCTGCTAAACAGCCCTTGTTTCCTCTGAGCCTCTAGTTGTTAATTTCTATCCTTGCAGGGGAAGCTTGGGGCTCCAGTGGGGTTTTCTCCTAGATAGGTTTTGTGTATATGCTCAGGCTGGCTGAGCAGGGAGTTGCACTGCCTGTTGCAACCATGACAAGGGCAAGAAGTTCATGGTTCTGTAAGAGCATTTTTGTAACTGAGCCCCATGAGAGACTATCCAAGATGCTGTGAGGTGAACCACCAACCCCTTAAAGGAGAAGGGATGCAAAACCCTTCTGGTAAATCAAGGAGTTATTGGACATGCTGCATGTCACACCAGTTTTGATTTTGCCCTGTCCCTTGATTTCTGATCACATTTCTGATGAAATCCTGGATTTGCACCCTTCCCATTCAGCAGCTGTCCATGGGAAAGGGTTTGAATAACTCAAACCCACAAGAGCAGTAGAATTGTGTGACAGAGTCTGTGTTTCCCTTCTAGGAAATTGCTCGGCTCTTGATGGCTGAGGAGAAAAAGGCTTTAAGAAAAGAGAAAGAAAGAGAAAAGTCTTCCTTTGAAAAGAGGAGACATGATCAAGATTGGAAGGTATGCCAGGCTTCAGGAGGCACTCTAAATAAGGTGCTATAGCATTATTCCCATTTCCAGAGGGAGGTGAGTGTGTGTGGTGAGAGCAAAAGGTGGTAATGCATTTAAAGGGTCTTGCTGTCTGTTATTCAGCTGCTTCCCAAGTCTTTTGGAGCCACCTCCTTGGTTAGATGCTTTTGGCTTCAGCCTCAAGCAAGGTAATCCTTGGGCTTTGGCCTTGGAGGATGGCACTGGTTGTCACAGCACCTTGTGGCCTCCCTGAAGCACTGTCAGTCCATGGTGCAGGACCTTCCCTTTGCTGAAACCCTGACTGCAGCAATAGAAGCAATAGTTTGTTCTGTTTGTGTAAGGGCAATGCAGCTGCTTCCGTTGTCACTCTGCCTCATGACCGGCTGTGCAATGCAAGTCCCGAGCCTATCGTGCCTGGTTTTTGTAGGAGTGACACCAGAGAGGCTTGGCTGGCCAGCATGGAGGGGAGCAGGAAACAGATTTTATGCTCAGCACTACTAAGGTGCTAAAGCAGATGTGGTGTTAATCTTGGGGCCATATGGTGGCAACTCTGGTATTTTCAGCCTCCTTACTGAGTTTCAGTGCTTGCAGGAACACAGCTGCCTGCAGCTGGTCCTTCCTGCTCAGCCCAGCCTTGTGCACAGTCATTACACCCAGACTGTGTTCAGCCCCAGCTTCAGAGCAGTCCCTTATTGCTGTCACGTCTTAGCTTAAAAATGGAGTTTGGCTCAGCAAGGCTGGGTTTGTTTATTGAAAACGAGTCTGGATGCTGCCATTGGCATGTCTGGCTGTAGTTAATTTTCTGTGTAAACCAAGCACAAAAGGACTGTGTGGAATTGTGGCAGTCCCAGTGTACTGGCTGGTCTTGCAAGGCACACAGATGAGCTGATTTCCCTTCTTCTCTTCAGGCTGATGCAGGCGAGTCCACGCGCTCAAGGTCAAGAGAAGGGCCCGAAACTCAGCGACACAGAAGTGACAGGCCTTCAAGGTGAGCTTGAACTGGCTGGCAAGAATACAGCTGGGAAGCTGCTGAGAAGCTGAGTCTTTGGGAGGAGGTGTGGGATGAGCAGCCTGACCCACCCACAAGGTGGTCTCCACACAGTGGAGAGCAGGGTGATGGGGGGCATGAGCTCATGAGGTGTTTGACGTGCATCTGTGCTCGTGGCACTTGTCCATCTTGGTCCCCATGCTCGGTGCTGATGGAGATTGATGAGCTTGTGCAGTGACATTTGTTAAATGCCAGAGAAACATTGAGAGGGTTAAGCAGCTTCTGAGGATGTGGAACCAAATGTCATCCCTGGGCAGGAAGGAGTAATCACCATGGCATTTGCACAGCTGCTCCTTTGGTCCTTGCTTCCAGTTATGCCCTGTACACAGCTTCCACTGCTGTATGTGAACACCACCCTGCAAGCAAGAGCATTGTGCTTTGGAGTGTCTCGTCCCAAACTGGGAACATGCTGTAGCCCAGTGCTGCTTCTGAATCCCTTGATAATCTGCCTCAATGCTCTTCATGAGGTACTAAATCCTGGAAGTGACTCCAGTGGCTTTGATTTCCATTCCAGAAAGGAACCTAGAAATTCTTGTTGAACTTGCAAAAGAAACAACAAATGGAGTGTGCAGGTGGAGACTAAGAGCGATCATATTAAAATACTCTGGGGGTAAAACTGTGCAAGCATTAACCACTTTAAAACACTGCCCTTTTGAGTCAAGTTTGCAACAAACTTTACAATGGAAATTCTTCATTTCCTAGCAAACCATTATTAAATGAAAGAGGTCCATGTCAAGCAGTAAATACTCTGTTTTTCTCAGTGCAGATACAGCAATGGGCTGTGCTCAGAGGAGCTGTTCTGCAGGCAGAAGGTCTGGGCCAGGCAGGGTTTGTATCAAACTGACAGTAGCAGAGAAGACAGCTGAGATGTTACACTGCTGTGCCTTTGAGTTGTTTCCCAGCACTCCTTGTACACTGTTTTACAGGTCCCAGCCTCTCCTCGATGACTTTGAACGCTCTCGGTATTACACGAGCCAGCCCAGCCCCTTGCGCCAGACCCCCAAACCTGAGCACTCTCCTAAAGGTAGGATTAACCCCAGGGCTGCCCAGCACTTAGGTTATTGTCAGCTGTTTTCCTCACACGAGGAGCCTGCAGGGGGCAGAGTGACTGAGAGTGATGCAAATAGAGAAGGGGAATAGGAATTAATGCCCCAAGCAGGCAGGTGATGCTGGGCAGCGTTTGGGTTGGACTTGCTGAGCACGTTGCAGGCTGAGAGACTAAAAAACTGAATTGGTTTGCCTAGAATTTGTCAGTGTGCTGTCTGCCTATTCTCTGTGATCTCTTAATGATGAATGACTGTAAATCCAGGTAGCAAATGACAAAGAAATGACATGATGATGGAGTTTAGGTGACTCACTGCTCTCAAACAATCCAATACAAGACAGAACCCCACCTGTCTGGCGAGCAGATGGGATGATCAGACAGAAACTTGTCCTGAGAGCAGGCTGGTTTCGTTCCTGCAGCATCTCACCACTGCTTTGGTGGTTTGTTTCCTGAATCACTTGGCACAGAGCAGTGTGGGTAGGGTCACCTCTGCAGTTGCTTTAAATCTGAATGCCCGTTGTCTAAGTTATCTGTAGAGCCTCTGGGAAAGGAAGGGGGTGGTCTGAGTGTAACTCAATTTCAGATTTCTTCCAGCTCCACTAGTGAGACTTAAATGGGGATACTTTCCAAAATTTAGTTTGGTAAACTTATGTTCTGTCTTCATCAAGCAAGCAGGAAAGTTGATGGCACTTCAGAGGGTCTGTTTGCTTTGGGTGAGAGTGTGCAATGGGGCTGCAGCACCATTCACACCCTAGAAGAAATGTGTCTCCCTGTCTTGTGAATCTGTCCTTCCTTTTGCTGGAATGACGTAACATACAGTTCCCATTTTGGCCTTTGACTTTACCAGTACCCTAGAAGTCAGACACACAGGAGGGCAGCACAGTAAAATATGACTGCAGGTAGTAATTTTTTCACCAGGATCTACCCTCACAGACTCTTTCCTTTCTGTTTTGTTTTCCAGGTTCCCATAGGAAGCAGTAAACTGTGCTAGCCTTTGCTTTGGTACTGACTCTTCTGTAGCAAACATTACTGGAATTGCCAGGCAGCTCTCTCAGTTCCTGACCTGATGGGAGGCCCACCCTCCACTCCCAGGATCATCTCTCCAAGTGTCATCGAATTAAGGAAAATTGTTTGTTTCAATTTCTTACTCATCTGTGATGACTTGAGCAGTGCAGTATAATCTAGCTGCCACTGAGTTGAGCAAATCAACCAGCTGGCTCAACAGCTCCCTCATACATTCTTTTGAGGCTTTCTTTTTATTTTTAAGTTTGGCTGGAGCTTTTACAAATAGAACAAATTGAGATGCACGTACAATGGAGGAAAATTGAAGAAATGAGTTGGGTTATGGCAATACAGCAGAACATCAGGAGTACAAATCCTTTCTGCATTAGGATAACTTAGCAAAGAGAGCAGTAAGAGGAATTGTGTTCCTTCCTGTGTTGGATAGGACAGCTGAGCTAACCTGACAGCCCTATGAGCTTGCAGGAAGGAGAGAGCATTGTCAAACATTTACCAGCAAAAGCCAAACTGAGACTGGTGAGGCAGAAATTGCCTATGAAATAGAATTTTTTAACTGCTGTATTTCTTTCTGTGGTTTACAACAATCTGAATAGAGTGTGTATAGGCATTTAGCTCCAGGATATAGGATAGAACAGTTAAGAGGAAAGACAATTTCAACTGAAATTAGACCTTGTGTGCATGACTTTTAAGAGTTGTCAGGGAGTTCAAGAAGCTGTGAGTTGTGGTTTGGGAAGACTCAGAAAAAGATCTATGTGTCTGAAGGGACCTCTGGTTACCTGCTTTGAGCTTCAGTGTGGTAGAAGCCAAGAAATTTCACTGAAGCCAAGTAGGATCTCCTGTAACTCCCAGATCAGTTGTTGATGCACTTGAGTAGAGTAACTTGTTTCTGAACTTGGATATGTCTTGTAAACATGAGGCTGATGGAGGATGGGCTGTATGGGCATTGAGCATCAAATTCAAAATCTACAGTTACAGGCAACCTGAACCAGACATGGAATGCTGAACAGTCCACATGATGTCTGTGTTGACTGCTGTTCCTTTCCACTGCTCTATCCAGCACCCCAGGCATGCTCCAGTCAGGAATAAAAAGACCATTGCTCTCTAGGGCACAGTAGGGTCTGCAGGTTTGTTGTCTGTATAGATTTCCCCATGCAGTAATTCTCTCCTGGCTTGTTTTCCCTCCACTCTTTGAAAATAATTTTTCTCTTACACAAAAAAGTAGCCTTTTCCCTTGGTCTCCTCTCATTTCAATTCTTTTGTCTTTTCATTTTTTTTCCATTATTTTCAGGTGTGTTTTTAAACTACAAAGCTGAACATCTGGACACTGTCTTGGAGTCTGTTCAGCCAGGGCAGGCTGGTTATTCATGGGCCAGCCCAGTTCATGGCAGAGAGCTTGGCTGCCTTGCCCCTGCAGGCTAACTTCAGTGCCAGCACTGAGTCTGTCTCACCACTCTCTGTTGTCTCTGGCAGCTGCAGTTCTGCCTCTGGCTCTGCAGAGGAGGGGAGACACCTTTGCCTGGGGCATGGAAACATGGACTTGTCCTCACTGACCTGCCTGGGAAAGGGGCCTTGGCAGCTCTCTGGAGCTTTGTGGGGAGGCAGCACCTCTAGGAAATAGGAAGAGAGCATGGCTGTCTGCTGTTCCTCTAGTGCACTACTCAAGGCCCAAGGCAGCTGTAAGGCTTTAACCTTGGCTCTTGTCCCTGGTCAGAAGTTACTGGGCCAAATCACTGGGAAGAGAGTGCAACTCCCTTTTCAGAAGTTGCAGGGGCACTTACCTTGCCTTGACCAACAACTCAAGAGATTTCCTACCCCCACTGGCCTGTTGGTACCTGTGAAGAACCACATAACCCCAATAGATCTCTGCTCCAGGGATACCCTAACCAAAAGCCTTGCCATGTAGGACTTTGTGTATGGGCAGAATCCTGCTACCTGCATACCCTTGCTTCCAGACTGTGGCTTACCTGCCTGCATGGGCTCCTAAGTGACTTGCAAGGTCTTGCTTGCTGCTGCTTCTCAGGAAATATCCCAGTCAGCCACTAGATTTTACTGTCCTTGCCTTGTACCCTCTTCTCATTCTGTCTCTGTCCATTCAGAAGTGTTCATGTTGTTTAAAAGGATTCAGGAAAAAAAACAACATAGATGCTATCTTTTTCTTTCTTACTTGATAACTTGGCCCAGTGTGGCAACTTCATCTGCCAAGGTTTTATTTTGTAAGAATTTATTTTTGTATTTCATGTAGCAGTCAAAATTTCTACTGCTGAAAATGCCTTTTTTTTTTTTTTTCTGGGCTTTTTCCTTCCATTGCCATCAGAGTAATTATTGTTGTGAAATGGATGCCTGGTGGGTTTGTAAAAAATAATTCTTCCTACAAACACCCTAGTCCAGGCACTGCTGCTTGTGCCACCTGGTGCACTTGTGAAAACTGGATGGAGAAAAGGCCTGCCAAATCAGAAGGAGGTTGAGCTTTGTACTGGCTGTGCTTGTGGAAAACTGGTGACTCTCTGCAAAAGGCAAGGGGAAATCACCAGCTAGGAACTAGGCCCTCCATGGGCCTCTGTATCTGGCTGTGATGGAGTTTCTTGCACTGCAGTTGGCTGGTGTAGCTTGTAGCTTTTGTCTTAACCTAGTCAGAGAAACTGAGCCCTCTGACGTTCAAAGAATCTGTTAATTCAGGAGGGATGCTTGGGAGTATCCAAGTGTTGGTGTCAATGGTAGTGAGTTGAAATGTGAGGGAGAACTCTGGTAGATTTAATTTGGAAGCTGGGTAGAGTCTGAAGAACACCTCAGTGCCTCCTCTGTGGAGCTGTAGGAACTCCTTAGTGGCCAGTCAAGCTCTCCAGCCGAGACACCAAGAGACAAGAGCCCAGGAGAAGGATCCCAGGAGCAGTTTCTGCTTCCTTGGATGCCTTTGGGGGTGTTGAATGCTTTATGGGCTGTTTTGCTCTGTATCCTCTCTTAGTCCTTATCGTTTCTTTTTCTTCCTACCTTTATTCATTTGGTGTCCCTTGTGTTTCTCCTGTTTTATTACTCCATAGTCCTTGTGAAAAGGAGGTTCCTAAGGTTTTGCTAGAAGGAGGAGAGAAATGCTAGGAATGGCAGCTGAGGAAAGCAGGTAATAAATGGGATAAGAACAGAGCAATTGTTCATCTTATACTTGCTAGGATCCTCATGCAGCCATACAGGTTAGAGACCTCCTCAGGCAGAGGTTGCATATTTTGTGACCACTTTTGAAAAGGGTTTCCATGGTCCCACTGAAGTCAGCAAGAGATAAGATTGTGGATGAACAAGGAGCCACTTTCCTTGGGGCCCAGCAGCCACAGTTCTGCTGAGTCAACAAGATGCAGCTTGTGTAGGTGAGATGCAAATCAGCGCCTTGTACGTGTGTTCCTGGAAAGAGGCACAATGAAGCTGCTCTTTCTAAAATACACTCAGAGCAATATTTCTTTCCTATGGCAGGAAAATGTTTAAATATCTTGGTTTTTTAACTTGTTTACTCTTGCCAAATTTCAGTAGCTTTGCCAATGGGTTTGCTCTGGATTTAGTAGCATTTAGTTGGAGCCCTTGCTGGGATCCCTGCCCAGGCTGTTCGGGTCCTGCATCCCGTTCTGACTCTGTGCATTAACAAGGCATCCAGCACCACGTGGAAAATTCATCTCCTTGAAATCCTGGCACTCCCTGACCTTTCTAGTAGGCTCATCTCAGCAGCAAGAGCTCTCACCACCTCCTCACCTCCGTCCAAAGCACAATGGTCTGCAGAAGAGAGGTCGGGTGACCTGGAGGGATCGTGCCTTACACGCAGGGATACTCGATGTCTTCAGCAGGCTGACCTGAGTCACCTTGCTATGAAACACTGTCTTAATGTGGGCTGTACAGCTTCCTGCAGTAAGAAGCAGTTGTTGTCACAGGGATCCAACAGGTTGATTTCATCTTTTTTTAAAGAACTTCGTGGGTTTGAACTTGGTGGGGTGAGGAAATATCTGCTGTTAAGGGATAGATGAATTCTCATCATTGAATTTCTCCTCTTGAGGAAGAAGGATATAAGTTACAGATGCTGCAGTCTGCTTCTCTCTCTATAAAAGGGATCTTGTATGTACAGTATTTTTATATCTCTGCATTCCCACCTATCAGGATTTGAATCAGGATTGATAACATTCTCTACTTATGGAAAAAAATGGGTTGTTATTTTTACAGTGCTAGACCTCTGTGTGTTTTTGTGCCAAATTACAGCCACTGTTACATTCTAGCGTTTTCATTCAGTTTATTGCTGTCCATCAATATGTATATTATATATTTTTATTATCAAGGTTTTTATTTTAATTCATGTTATCCTGTATGCAAACTAACTGTGGATTGCTAATTTATATATATATATAAAGGGGAGCACTTGGAGACAGTGTGAGGATTCCCCTACTTAGTTTACACTCTTGTTTTCGAGCACAGCCAGTCCATGAAACTCGCTGCTTCCTTCACAGAGCAATCTCCTGTGTGTGTGTCCCCTGAGCAGATGGCTCCTGCTGTCCCTCCTGGCAGCATTGACACTGCAGGACTGTGTGGGATGCAATAGGAACAGGAGCACAACTCCCAGCACAGCCTGACGGGTGCCTGAGCTCGGGGCTGTCCTGTGCCAGGGCAGGTGCTGCAGCAGGAATGCCCAGCAGGTGCTGGTGTCTGAGGTTTGCTCTTTATCTGTCCCCAGCCAGGGACAGCTGGTTTTGCCCCGCTCTCCCAGGTGTTCAGGGCTTAGTTTTGCAGTTGCTTTGGGAGGTGGGTGTGGGACACACCGTGGGCAGCTAGTCTTCTTTTTGTTGCAGAGGACAGGCATACACCTGCAGAGATCCCAGTTTGCTGCTCTCCAGCACGTTTGTGGCTGTGCAGCATTGCTGAGGATGTACTGGCTGTGCTGTATACAGGTGCCACTTGGACTGCTCTGCCCAGGACAGGCAGTGGGACTTGGGTTTCATGTTCAGGAGCTGCCCAAGCCTCAGCTTCTGGGCTGGAGATACTATCAGCCACCTTCCTCCCCATCAGTAGCACAGGGCAAGGCTTAGCTGGGAAGTTTGGGCTGTTCAGAGAGGGCAGTGGCACACACAAATGAGCATTTTCTACTTCATGGTAAACAAGTTCCACTGTATCAGTGTTCACTCTAAGTAGTCTCCATGGTCTGTCTCCAGCTGCATCTGTGCACTGCAATATAGTTAATTGCCTCAGATAAATAACTGCAGTTGTCTCATTTAGCTCTTCAGGGTAAACTTTCAGCCTGTTGAATCTAAATATTAGCCATGCAATGAGGTGGATTAGTCAGAACGCTTACATTCCTCAGAGCTGCAAGTGTATCCTGCATTGTAATAGCTAATCCTTAAATATGAATTGCACACTGACAATAATCTGTCTATGCAAGCCTATTCTTGGTTTTATTTTGACTGTTCACTCTATAATTTTACCAGGTTTGGCATAGAACTTCTGAATGACATTTAACCAAAGTATCATGTCTGTGTGTATGTGTAGCATGTTTTGCTTCATACTCGTCGAATGTAAAGGGAACGTTGCCTTGCCCCATTTTGTTCAATAAATGGCTGCATTTTGTTATTCACCACTTCCTTCTGTCCCTCTGTGTGCTCTTCTGGAAACCTAAGTGGATTACCCAAAAGCAGGGGAAAATAAGACTTTGTTCCACCCTTTGTTCCTGAAACTAAGCTGCTTCTACCAACAATTACGTTCTTCCACTGTAATAGATGTAGCAAACAAACAAATTTGTATTTAATTTGATTATTTTGTCGACAGACAGATGGAAAAAGGCTATGTAATATCTTGGAAAAGATCTGGACTGTTTCATTTCCTGAGACTGTGATACTGAAAAATAAAACAGTATGATTATTTGCAAGGATAGGATGCTCTTTCTTATTTCATTAACGTAGCTTTTAAGTTTGCAAAAAAGCTTGCTTCAAGATTCCCTCAAACAACATGTACCTACAGTGGTGGGACAGAATGCAGGAAGGAAAAATGGCAAATGCCCTGGGCCTGACTTCTGTCTTCAAAGGCATCAGCTGAGGATGCAGCCACATGCAGCTCAAACATGAGCAGACCTGATCCCTTTGTCATGTCACAAACTCAATTTGTGACTGAACATGCTGAAATGAAGAGGCTACACAATATAAATTCTGGATCTTGCATCCAGACTCCAGACCTTTTGTAAATGCTTATTTACTCATTTCTCTCTGCTTGCAAAGAATAAGCACTGCACAGGGGAGCAGAGAGCCCTTTGGCACCCCAGCACAGGGTGTACCAGGCTTTCCCTCCGTGGGCCAGGGGCTTGGCACAGGTGAGTGCTCTGACTCCAACAGAGTTCACTTTTGGGCTGGTTTAGGGTCTGTGTCACACCACTACCCCAGTGCTTCCAAGTGCCTCGAAGTCATCTTTACCTTCCACCAGCAGCATCTCAGAGTCCTTTGGGTGTTAGCAGTGTGTGGAAGTAGGAGTCAGCAAAACACACATGGCTGGCAGGGGAAGGGCCTGGTTGTAAAAACAGGGCTCTTGGATGTGCCAAGAACTCTGCCATCCTACAGCCTTTTGCAGCCTCTTGTCTGGAGTGGCTGGGTCAGTCTGTTTTCTCTGAAAGGCTTCTTTCATGCCAGCCTTGGCACTTGCTGAGGCACTAGGCTGTGGTGGGAGCAGGGCCAGCTGGAGAACTGAGAAACATCTCCCACCTGGTGCAGTGATGTGCACACAGAACTGGGTGTGGGGACCACAAAAAGAACTAAAGAGCCCCTGGGGACTTCCTTCTCTACCAGAAAACTGGTCTCTGAGTTTCTGAGTTGCCTGCAGCTCTCAGGCTGTGGGTGTGCCATGGTGGGTGGATGTTGTGTCACTGGTGATGGCTCAAGGTTTCCCATGTGTCCTCCATCTGTGGAAAGATTAAACCAGTGGAGATTGCTGAAAGTCAGCATTGCTGTGTGCCCAGCAGCCTGACTGCCCCATTGGCTGCCCTGCAAGGTGGGAGTTGCAGGTGCAGCTGCTCTCTCCTGCCTGTGTGCAAGGAGAGTGCTCATCTCCCACCCAGCTCCATGCTGGCAGGGGTTCCCGACCTGGAAGCACTTCTCCTTTTGTTCAGAAGGCAAATCATGGCTGCAGAGACCCAGACCCTAAACCAGGTGAGGTATGTGAGGCACAAATGACTCTGTAGTACACATGGTAGGTAAGTACCATTCCTACTTCATTTTCCAGAGACCTGGTGGGTTACAACGTGGCTGGAGGGGAGAACTTCCCCTCTTACTGTGTGAAACCCTGGTTCATTCCTGAAATTATTCCTTCTCAGTTTCAGTATTGAGCAAAGCTAGTCCCTACATTCTTTGCACCATCCTGCTGCCAAACAAATGACAGTTCCTGGCACCAGTCAGTTATCTCAGGCCTGAGGTACATGTGTCCATCACCCTGATTTCTCCTTTCAGAGACAGTTATCCTTGAACAGTGCCCTGAGTTGATCCTGAATCACTCTGGCCAGAGTTCCTGTCACAATTAGTGACAAAAATTAGATTTACTGAGACCTGGGATCAGGCTGCAAACTAAGTTTAAAACAAGCACAAAACATGAGTCTGGCAGCTGGGTATTTGTTGAATGTCATGTGCTTCCCTGACCCCAGAGAGCCCCAGGCAAGCCCCCAAGCAGAGAGCTGCCAAAACCTGCTCCTGTTTCATGTTGTTGCTGGTGAGCAGCAGCTCTGAATACTGACACCAGTTTTCACAAAGTCTCCTTTCTCCTGGCACTACTTTTGCTTAGTAATAGCTCCCATGCTGCCCTTTCCCCCCCAAACAGATCCTAACTCCCCCTCAGTGACTCACCTCATGGCCTTTCCAGGCCAGGCTTCAAACACAGCGAGCCCCTGGCTGGCACTGAGGGCTCCAAGTCATGCTGCACAGGATTTCTATTTGTGTGTAAACAGCGTCATGCCACGTCACAGGACAAGTTTTTCCTGGCTATTTTAGATGTGAATGGTTTCTCATTTTACTGAAAACATGATTGACATAATGCAGGGTTTAATTGTGAGCCAGAGGAACTCGTGTGTGTCTCACTGGTGGGGTTTTTACCCAGGTGAGCAGAAGTGCCCAGCATCTCCTTCCCTGGGCTGAGCTTGGAGCTACCACAGGTTCTGATCCAAGAGTGCTCTACACTGCTGCCTTCCTCCCCTCTTCATCCTCCCCAGCTGCAGGAGTGTCCAGAGAGTGCTGACATGGCCATGCATGTGCATGACACCAGAGGGTGCTTGAGGGGTGTCAGCTTTATCCCAGCAAAACTGAAAAGGAGTTTAACAAGTGCTGGCAGCAGCTGGAGGTTTACCAAGGGGAGGTGGTTTGGGGAGTGATGAGATACTCACATACTCAAGGATTCCTTGCAGTGCCCTCTTCTCCAAAGGCAAAGGAGGGCACCAAGAACAAGGCTTTTTCAGTGACTTTTCCAGGCTGCTAGCAAACCTGGACTCACTGTCCTACTGGAAAAGTCCCCAGCCTTAGGCACAGGACTATCACTGTTGCCACAGGGAACCTGGAAGAGTCAGTGCAGAGCATCTCACAGGAGCAGAGGGATGCATTGCTGCCACACCTGAGGCAGAGAGGAGCCACAGCTGCACAGTGTGGCCGTGACTGCAGATCTGACAGTGGCTGTGCCCTGTTAACATCCCCAGGGGATAACAGGGAGCAGGAGCAGCAGTGTAGGTCTTTGGGGTGGGTAGGTCTCTGCTAAAGAACACTGGAATGGCCTAACAGCAACAGAAAACCAGGTTCTTCTGGTACTTGCTCCACCTGGAAGCTAAGCCAGCTCTCCTGATGTCAGGAGTTAAACCAGCTGTGCAAAGGTGCACATCAATGCCAGCTTGCCTCATCCACAAGGGTGCTGAAACAGCCAGCCAACGCTGACCCCTCCTGGCCCTGCCAGTCTCTGTTTTCTGCTTTTAGCTGTGGAAATACCAGAGCTCTTGTGGGTCCAGGATGACAGTGGTGGCTCCTGTTGGAAGCAGGTAAGCAAGAGGGAGCTAATTAAAAACAAAGGCTTGAAAATTTACTTGGATTAAAAGAAGACAAAAATTAACAATTTTTGGGAGGGAAAAAATATTAAAAAAGAAGTCATGAAGGCAGAAAAACGCTTTATTCTGAAATTCTTACAAATAATTATTTAAGAAAATATTTTTTAAGAAAAATTCTTTATTCTTAAAATCTTTTTTTATCTTTTTTAAGTGATTAATTTTTTCCCGCGGGCCCGGGATGCTCCAGCAGCATCCACTTCTATCCCAGGGCTCTCTCTAGTGGCCAGAAAGGAAAGGCTGAGCGAGCGCTCAGCGGAGGCAGCGCTGCCCCCGCCCCGAGGGACGTGTACCCGTCTGTGGGTCTAGGGACACACACCTGCCCCGAGGGACACACACCTGTCTGTGGGTCTAGAGACACACAGCTGTCTGTGCACACAGGGACACACATGTCACCCAGGGGCTGCATTTTAGGGTGCTGACAGCCCTTGGCACACGGCAGAGAAGCCCCAGGCTCTCCTCTCACAGATTTGCCTCCTGATGGGACCAGAGGAGCGCAGGGAAATTCAGCCCACACCTTTGGGGTGTGCAGAGAGAGCAATAAACCTGGGACAGAGGAGTTGATGGTGCTTTGGTGTTGAAAAGCCCTCAGGGTAAGAAACAGTGCAAGGGGGCTGTGTTGGATGGAGGGATTAGAAACTCTCCAGAAGTGGAACACTGCTGGGCTGAGCATCCCTTTAACAGATGGGTGGGGCAATTATTCACTACAGAGCTGTGTCAGGCTGGGCACAGACACAGCTCAGCTGGAGAGCTGTCACTCTGCCTTGCTCCTTTCAACACACTGCAGCTAGGAACTGACAGCAGAGAGAATTCCTCCTCTAGGCTGACCAGCAGTCTTGGGAGTCCTGTATTCCTTTAAAATTTTTATATGCATCATTTGGCAGCATAGGTGGTAGTCGCCATTTGCACCCAAACTATTGCAGATAGTTTGCAGAGAGCTTGCAGGGTAGTATTTAGGCAATTTTCCTATTTACAGTACTGCACATCTTCTGTGTATTTCATTATAGAAACTGCAGCTAAAAGTGGATTTTAATAATGTTCAATATGTGGCAAAACCGAACACTCAAAAACTTTAAAAAATAGCAGAATTGAAGTAATAGAAGCCCCTTTGACAGTACACAGTGTAATCCAGGGAAGATCAGGGGCAGTACTTTTCTCTGGGTTCTTGCCTCTGGCCCAGAGCAAGCTTGCTGTGTGATGAGATGTGAGTAGAGCTGCCGTGCCCTCAGACTTGTTGTGGCAGCCACAGAAATGCTGTTCACTACCAATGCAACACGTCAGCTACTAGGACATTATGAAAAAACAAAAACCAAAAAAATTGACACGTTTTAAAGCATTACATGAAGTCAAAACTCCCCAAAGAACAGGGAGTTCTGCTTGACAAATAACACAAGCACTCACACCCCGCTCCAGTTAGGTGCCAGAGTCTCCACCACCTTACCCTATAAGCCCTGAAGCAAGTGACTCCTCCCTTTTATCACAAGCCCTTCCCAGCTTGCTCTCCTGGGAACAGACTTTTTCACACTTGTGGAAGGCTCTTTCCCATCCTTTTGATGGATTTAAACTTTTCTCTCCTTCCGTTGTTAAGTGTTTTGGTTTACTCTTCAGAGGATTAAAAATTGATTCTTCCATGCTAAAATTAATTCCCTAGCTTACTTCCCCCATGTTTGTTGTAACTTTTGGTGTGAAATACTTCAGCCTGAAGTTCAAAGGCAGTAAATGGGTTTCTTGGGCTTGCAATGCTTTCTGTTTTGAAGAATCTTTTCATATTGGGGTGTGAATCCCAGAGAAACCTGTGGCTGCTGCTTTGAAGCTTGAGGTGACTTTTGGATGTGTGGCACCTCTGTAAGGCTGTACTGGTTACCCATGTGTCAAGCAACCTGTCCAAAAACTTGACCTGGCAGTCTCCCTTCCAAAGGGGACAGGAGTGGGTGGCTTCTGCAGCACGGGAGGGTCTGGATGGGGTATGGGCTGATTCATGGCTGCTGGTTCATGTAGTAACCTCCTTGTAGGTATTTTAAATGTCTTACTGAGCTACCATAACCTGTGGAAGAGAGATGTTCTGTAGCAAAACTACCACTTAGTGCTGTGAATGACAGGGGAAAGTACTGAAGGACATATTTTTCTTGTTAATCCATTCCCTTTTTGCTGAGCATGAAGACAGGAAAAACATCACTGCTGTGAAGAACACTAGGAAATTCCCTTCAGGATATCCACCCCACTGTGCTGGTGCTGTACAAACCTGAAACAGAAAAGAAATCCTCACCCCAAATTGCTTGGTGCACATGTAAGGGAGAGGCAGTCTAGCTATAGAATAACATCTAAATAACCCCAGTAATTAAGATGTTATTCTGTAGCTAGTCTGATATAGGAGTTGTGATTTCATTTGTTGTCTTTAATGGCTCTTCAGGAGCACAGCAGCATCCATATGCCAGAGTCCTGTGGACTTAGGCACATCACTATTCCTGCATCTAGTCTGTCTTTAGGGTTTTTTTGTATGCCAGTTTTTATCCTGTACAGCTTAATTGGGTTCTGTGTTACTGAAAGCTGCTTACTACTTAAAGAGCATTGGAGAGTTGCACTGAAATATTCATGTCCAGTGCATTACTTCATTAAGGAAATGATCTAAAATGAATGGAGATTGAATTATGCCCAAAATGCCTATAAAACTGGATGCTGACTGATTACTTAATGGTTCTCCTGATACGTGATGCATTAGAGGCCTCTGCTGCCTTTAATTTTTCATGGGCTGAGCTCAGACTTGCAGCAACTCCCGACTGCTGGTTAATGGCATTTCCTTGTAACCAAGCATATTGCTCCTTTTTTTTTTTCTTGGTATACATGGTATTTTCATGATATATGAATTGAAGTGTCAAAGTATGTTTTGTGCTTGAGAATGTATTTGGGGTCACTAAAGGGGTTACTCCCATTTCAGTGCTGGGAAGCCAACCTGTTCTGAAAATACTGCAGCATCTCAGGAGAGTCCTTGTGATGTGTTTTGCCTTTAGCCATGCAGAGGTAACTGTCTCAAAAGTGCACTGGCTGTGGTGAGAAAATGGTTCTGTGGTTGGAAGGAAAAGAGCTTAATCTGGTGCTAATCATTCACAAGCATATTTGGAAAGCAGAGAGCTTTTACCAAACCTTTGTTTTCAGGGCTTATAGAAAGCTCAATTTGGTCTTCAGTAACAGAGAATGAGTTTTTCCTGCTGTGATCAGGTAATGCAGGCAGCAATACAAATGTTACAGGACGCAAAGCAACGCTGCTCTAGATCTTTCAGACACTGCTGTCCTCACTTCCAAGCATATTGCATATTCCTTTCTCCTCCTGAGCCTTCCTTGCATTTGTTTTTTTCCTCAGGATAATTACTGTGTACTTCTGTGGTGGAGATGCTCCAGCCTCTGTGGGCTGGACAGGGCTCAGAGTGAACCTGGGGACAGCAGAGCCTGCAACAGTGAGCTGGGACCTGGAGGGTCTGCCTTGTTTGTAACATTTCTGCAGCATCATTTCTGCTCCTTAGGGCCTGCAGGACCAGCCTGGACTGGCCTAGATTTTCAGGACCATTGCCTCTTTCAATACCTGGGAGGGATTTATTCACCCACAGCCAGCGTTGGCTTGGCCTTCTGCAGGGGCAGGAGTCCTTTGAACCTTCACTCACACAAAGGAAAATGTCCAGGATTTAACAAAAATGCCCTTTTACAACAGAAACTTCAGCTCTGTTTTCCTTTTGGCCTGTCCCTTAATCTGTCTCATGCACTAGGGAAATCCAATCCTTGCAAAGTTAATTTTATTAATTGATGCTTATTGGATTATCTTTCAAATCAAATGAGCTTTAGCTGGGTGAGCTGGAAATAAAGAACATGCAGGGACTTTAAAGCAATTCAATTCATTAGTATGCCTCTGCTAGTAAAAAGTAGCTCCTGAAGAGGCCAATTTCCTGAAACACTGGGGATTCCTCTACACGAAGGACAGTTGTAG
The DNA here is from genome assembly GCA_013401135.1 of Cettia cetti. Taxonomy (NCBI): domain Eukaryota; kingdom Metazoa; phylum Chordata; class Aves; order Passeriformes; family Sylviidae; genus Cettia; species Cettia cetti. The sequence continues at coordinate 96,080 of VZUI01054704.1, forward strand.
CAGAAAATGGGAGATCTGGGGCCACCTACCAGTTCAGTGGAAGTGCAGTGTTGGCAAGGTTGAGGGTACCAGTGAGAGGTGCCTGGTGCCAAGCAAGGTGTGTGAAACACGTTGACAACTGCAGACCTCTCCAGGGGAAATCTGGGCTTTCAGAAGCATGACTTAGAAGTTCAGTGTACTGACACACTTTGGCCTGTTCACCAGGAAATGTGTGTGGGATGTGCCTGGCTCAGGCTGGCATCAGCTGGCAGGGCTGGAGGAGCTCTAGACACCCTCCAGGCAGCACCCTCTGCATTAGCATAGCAGTGCTCTGCATCTGAGGAGTAGGTGGCTGGCAGCTGAAACGCTGGGCTTTATTCTGTCTGCTCACTGAGAGGCAAAGCCATGTCTCCACTGAGCCAGGAGAGTGTGCTGGCTACACAGGTTTGCTCTGATAACACTCTGCTCTCCAGGCCCTGCTGCTCAGGATGTGCTGCTTTTCGATGAGTTGAGCTCCCAGACCACAGGAAGTGCTGCAAGGGGGAGCTTTAGTGTCCCTTGGGAAGAGGGGAGCCCTGGATCAATCCTGCTTCTGCAGTGACTGAGGCACTGGCAGTGTCACTGGATTAAATCCTGCAATATCCATGATGTAGGGAGCCAGCACTCACTGGATGTGTAGTCCTGGGGCAGCCTCACCATCAGCACATGGATGGAGTTGATGCATGTGAGGATTCCAAGGATCTTCTGGAAGTTGTGTCCCTCTGCATAGTGGCAAGCAGTGAGCCTGGGGGCCAAATGCAGCAGCCAGACAGCAGACAACTGTGTGGATAAATAATCAGAGGGAGATGAAAGGAAATCAGGATTATTGTGGAGTGGGGCATGGGGGAAAAGACCACAAATGCAAAGGAAGGAAAAAGAGCATTTTTATTGTGCTACTTCTAGAAGCACAATAGGAACTGGGAGGTTTGCTTTGCCTTCCTGGGGAAAAGAGAATATCTTACTTAAAATATTCCCTGTCTCACAATGCAATGAAAACCCAAAGCAAATCTTCTGACAGCGTGAGGTTTTTAACACAGTAAATAAAGCAACATGTTTTCTCAAAGTCAAAAAAGGACCTGTGGTTTGTGACAAAAGTTATTAATAAAAAGTGTCCTCTTGGGCAGTGAATTCAGAGGCTGCCTCATCAGGCAGTTATTACCAGCCCAGCACCACCATTCCTGAGACAATTGAAATTTAGCCTCCTGACAAAAAATTGATTTTGAAGATTAATTGTCCCCTGTAGCACAGTTTTAGACCATCTGAAACACAGAGAGGACAATTGTCCTTTGGGTTTAATAGAGCTGTCTGTTTGATATCCTCAGAGCTGGAGCAGCTCTATGCAGTTCTGTCCTGACTTACAGACAGTAGGGGGAAGTTTCAGAGAGGTGCCACAGCCAGAAGAGGGAGCACCCATGGGTGATGTCTATCCCAGCTGCACTCCTGGAACCTGTGCTGAAATGAGGGTAACAGCAAACAAACTTTGTATTTTGAAAGTGGAATTTCCTCATGCAGCTCTGACTGCAGCAATGTCAGTTCTTACAGACTGCACAGCTTTTAAACCTGAATGAGAAAGAGAAATCCAGCTGGAAAGAGTTTATCTGGAAGTTATTTTCAAGTGTGTATTGGAAGGGCACTGCTGGGAGCCCTGGGGAGCTCTGGTCTCCCCAGAGAGGACATTTAAAGTGCAGTAAAACAAGCTTTGCTCTGTCAAACACAGTTACTGTCTAGCTACTGTGGAGCTGTTGGTTTGAGCTGGAGAAACTCTCCTCTGTGGAAATTCTCTTGGGATATACCTTTTTCCTTGCCTGGCTTCCTATGGTTTGAGCTGAAACTTTGTTAGTGCTCCTCTACCCTTTGAACCTACAATAGCTGAGCTTTAGTGAAACTGGGCAGAGGCATCTTGGGCATTGCTGTGGGTGCCTAAGAGAATCCACACTGGTGCTTGTGAAGGAAAATAGGTTTGGCATGTTCAGCTGCTCAGGAAGCAATGCATATTTGATTCTCCTCAGAGCCAGGCAGCTGAATTTGAGTTGGGTATCAAACCTCCACAGGCAACAGTGGGAGAAGGAGAAGTGAAGGTGCGTCTTAGGGGGAAATTTGTCACGATTTAATGCTTCAGGTCTGCAAGGTCTGCTGGTTCAAATGAGTGCCTGAACCTCTGTGTGAAACACTGGTCTCTTGGCAGGTTTAATCCAGGTTTTCTGTAACAATCCCGTCACACATGCTTTCCTTTTACACTGGCAATCTTACAGCAGCAGGGAGACTGAGAGCTGACCTAGCCACGTCCTTGGTGGGTCCTGGTGAACAGCTTCTTCTCTGCTCTGTGGCTGGGGACAGTTTTCCTCATGCCTTCAGCCTGGCCTCTCTCTTCAAGTGTGCATGGTCTCTGTCCCAGGACTCTTCCTTCTAGGAAATTGAAAACTTACTTGTTCCAAGCAGAAGGGACTGACTGTGCATGTAATTAAGATGGTTCCTGGGGAAGCTGGAGACCTGGAGGCACGAGCATGGTCTCAGCTCTTTTGCAGACTATGAAGGGAATTGCTTGGGAGTGGGAAAGCAAAAGTCTTTTCTGACCTAACACTGCAGGAAGCAGAGACCCTGTTGTGGTGTTTAAGAGTTGAAGCCCAGGAAACCTGTAAGGCTGGCTACAAAAGCTGTGACTGTCCTTCACCTCTGACACCTGCACACAACACTTGCCCCCACAATTCCTCACCATCTCAGCTTCTGGTGTAAGAGAAACACCCTCTGAATCAACTGATTTAACACAAGATTTAGTAAGTTGGTTCCCAGAAGGAACTGGCAGGCTCCTGACCCCATCATCAGCTGGGGGTGGTACATACCAGCACCTCTGGGGATCCTGGACTTGCTGCTGAGTCCCCAGCCACAGTCTCTCACTGTCAGAGGGGAAGGTGTAGAAAGGAGCAAGTGATGTGAGTTTTGGTCTAGAAGTAGCTTTGAAATGTTTTCTTTCCAGCTCTCTGAGAGAAAGACATTTCCCCTCTATTCTGTTCTGCTTTGTGTTGCTGATAACATCACAGCAGGGATTCAGGGAAAAAAATCCCAACCAAACCCAAACTACTACTAATAAATAGTAGCAAATTTACTTTATACAGGGAGAAGGAGAGGGAGGGCAGACTCCAGGAAATAAATTTTCACAACGTGTTTACTGTGATGCCTCTCTTATCCCAGGGCCAAGGCCTCCTTTAGCAGATTGTTGTGTTGAGGGGCTTTATCACACACCTTGCAGGGGCAGTGTCTGTGTGGACTGGCGAGTGTGTACATTCAGTCTTCAGAGATCACTTAGTTTCTTCTCTGTACTGTTTGAGGGGGTTTTTGTTTGTTTTTGTGTGTTTTGGGGTTGGTTTTTGGGGGATTTCTTTGGGCTTTTTTTGGCTTGTTTTTACTCGGCTTATAATCAAAAAAGAAAAAGGAAGAATAAAATGAAATAATGTTGAGTAAAAACATGGAGAAAATACCTTGCCGGGTTGTGAATTGCTCAACTTTGCTTAAGCTGAGGTGTTCCACTCTCCTCCCAAACCTTCCTCAGCAAGTCTGCAGTCTGTTCAGCCTGTGCAGCTGGATTCTTTGGCCACTTGATGTCTCTGTGGGTTGTGGAGAGCCGTGGGTAAATAAATAGAGGTCATGCTGGAGGGAGCTGGACAGAAGCAGCAGCAGTGATGGGTTTGCCCCTCAGAGATGAACCTTTGATAGAGCACTGTGCCATTCCCCTTCCCTGCTTGTTTCTGTTAATGAGCTTCAGAATTTTAAGACAAGTGGAAAAACAAGGTTTGGTTAGCCAGTTTCCACAGGGAGCTGATGAGGCCCTGCACCCATCAGTGCTGTAGGTCTGGAACTTGCTACAGAAATTTGGGACAGGGAGTCTTGGCCAGCCCCATTTCTGTCTGCTTCCTCTCAGAAATGCAGTGGCAGAAGGGGGCCAAGATGCCAGACTGTTGCAGTGTCTCCCTACAGAAGATGAGGCTTAGCAAATTTGAGGCCAAAATCCTCACCATTGCCTGGTGGGGTCTTGCATGGGGGAGTTGCTGTGTGCTGCCATAACCAGGAAACTCAGCTGTGTGTGGGAGTGGGTCAGAAGGAGACCTGGGATGTTCCTGTGGCTTTGCAGGTGTGCCAGTCTGTGCTTTGGGACTGATCACCCCATGACACTGGCACAGACTGAGATTTCAGGTGGGACAGAAATGTTCCTTCCAGTCTGACACCATCACAGTCCTAAAAATAACATTTGCTACAAGACTTTTGTTTATGCCTTATTAAAATCTAGATTAGGTTTTGCAGGAGCCAGACTCTGATATCTCTGTGCCTTCAGCAGTGGAGACATGGATGGGCCTGAAATTGCTTTGGGCACTTTATAGATAAACTGAATGTAATTACAGCCATGGTTCCACATGGAAATGCCTCAGGAAAAGAAGTTTCCCATACTCATTTCTGCCCATGGTGATAAACTTCACTGTGATAGTAGCTGGAGGATCCAGCTCTCCTGGGTTAAATGCTGTTAAATGTGTGCAGAGCTGGCTCTTCTTTCAAATCCTTCTAGTCCTAAGGAATTTGAAGCTTCTTGTCTGCAAAGCCAGATCTGCCTAGATACAGGATTTTCCTAATGGTGATTCAGCAGGATGGTTGCTGTTCCCTAGGAATCTACAGAACCTTTGTAGGCACAATTAAAAGAAGTCCAATGACCTTTTTTCCAGCTCACTAAGAAGGTCTGAGATGTTTGTCTCAAACAAGCAGTTTTAGCTGTATGGGTTTTTGGTTTGGGCCATTTATAAAGTTTCTGCCTGCAGTGTATCCATCGCTTTTACCAGAGTGACTTCAGAGGGAGGAGAGCTTTGTGTTGGAAAGATGGTGACTGGGAAAGTGCTCATCTCCAGCAAAACAGCTTCCCAGAGCCACTTCCCAGCCTCAGGGCACTTGAGCAAATTTGCACACAGGGCTTACACTACAATTTGCTGTTACTTGTGTGGGAAGATAAACTTGAAACATCTCAATCTTTCTGCTAAACTACAATTTATGAGCTACAAATGGCTGAGTCTTAGAGGGGAATAACAGATTTAAACCAAAACTCTGCCATTCTGTCCCCAGAGGCAGAGAGAGACCAGTCAAAAAAACTGCCTTGAGTGGAGCATACGGATTTATAGAGGTGAAAAACCCTCTCAGGAGGTGTCAGCAGTGCCATGGGCTCTGTGCTGCAGATCAAAGCAGTTGGGGCTTAGAAGTGATGGGCTTAAAGTGAGTGGCAAAGGCTTGATGAGGAAACGGTCTGGGAAATGCAGAGAAATAGCAAAGGCTTCTCTGTTCACATACTCTGCTCCTGTACAGTTCACATGAGAAAAAGGGGGACTTTGTTTATTAAACATCTTTCTGTGCCTTATTAATTCCATTCATCTGAGGATAGAGCAGCTCCCTCCAGAGTGCTTGTTATTGCTTGCCTGGAAATCAGTCAGGGTCTGTCCATGAAATAATGTTCTGGTTGAAACTCCTTGTTCAGTCAGTAATTTATGCAATTGCTAGGAGACTGCTCAAATGGCTAAATGACTTCTATTAACATAACTTTAATTCTGTACTTTTAACAGAAATAATTTATGCTTCCTGTTTCTTCTGGACCCAATATTAGACTTCAAGTCCAACTTCTAGGGAGAGATCAGGGCTTTGTCTTTTCACCAGTGACTGCCTCAAGTTTTCTTTGAGGCTTGAAGCTGCTCGAATTTTCTCAGTAGCCAGACTGGGAATATGGAACAGGTCTTGGCAGGTATCAGTTCCTAAAGCCTGTTATCTTCTCCTAGGGAAGTGTTTGTCTGGACTTAGTTGCACAGATAATTGTGGTCAGGTTGGTTTCCCCAAATGGCTGCTGGTGCTTGCAAACTTAATCAATACTTCTAGTAAATGTTTGAGGTTTTGACTGTAGTTATCTACTGAAGAATAAAGAAATTCTACTGATGCTTGGTGCAACAGCTTCTCTAATAGCTGCTGTGGTCTCTCTCATTAAGGCTGATAGCTGTGATTTCCTGCAATAGCTGCACCAGCTGGTGCCCTGCCCTGTCTCCATTTTTTTCCAATTAGAAGCTGAGCCAGTTCCCCATGGCAGATTATGGCCTGCCAGTGGGATCTAGATAGGAGGAGAAAGTGCTTTGAAAATTTAGGACAGAAAGCACCATAGAGAGATTTAGTAAGAGGTGCCTATTAATTATAAAGGTGGTATAAATTCCTAATCTACAAACTGTTTTATTAATGGTAACCATCTCTAATACAAAACACTCAGCTAAATGTTGCATGAGCCATGGAGCAACCGATGAGAGATTCAGTTCTTGCTTTGTGTTAAACAAAACCACAAGAGCACACAACTGACAGGGTGGGGAAATTCCTGAAAATTTGCTTCTTCCATCATCTCAGAGGAGAGAGTTTTAATTGAAAATAGGCACCATATGTGGAGGAATCCAGTTGGAGTCCTTCAGCTGGATTACTTTGTAATGCAAAAGGGGGAAAATTCTATCTCCAATTATGACAATATATTTTGCCAGCCTGCACTGATGGAGTGTTGCCAGGGAAACTCTCTAATCATCAAAGAACATGTTAGTGTTAATGTGATTTTTGTAGGTCTCCTAAGAGAATGGCTTATGTCCTTCCAGGAGAAAGGCACTGCTGAATAAATCATCCAGCATTCCTTACCAATGAGGTCCTCTTAAGTCTACTAAACAAATGAGGATTATTCTCCTGAAAGGAGACATAGTTCTCCTCTGAGCAGCACACCAGGCATGCTGGCAGCAGCTGCTTGGAGGCATGTGCTTACATGGATTTTTTTGGGGGGTGCTGCCCAGAGAGCCCCTCAAGTTAGGAGGGTGGCTGGTGGGACAGCAGAAACATCATGCAAGCAGGTCATTAGCCCTTTTGGGGGATAATGAGACCCAGTGGCAGGCAGTTCTGGAAATGAAGCTGTCCTGTGCTACTTTGTTCTCCAGGCACCCTTGCACCTGGCTACTGAGCCTTCTGTTTTCTCTGTCCCTGCCACCCAAGGGCTTTCCTCTTCCTTGGTATTACTGCAGAACTGTATCCAGACAAGCTGCAGAAGTCTCTCCTAACCTGTGGAGAGCTGTGCCTGAAGCAGCAGCCACGATTTCTCCCTAAGACTGCAATGAACTGCCTTTTTCTGCAGCAGGCAGGAGGCACCCATGGGAGTGAGGCTGCCAAATGTTGGAGTTTATAACTAACCAAACTTTCCAGGGATGAGCTGCTTTAGATCTGAGCTTTTGAGGGAGATCACAGCAGCCCAGAAATTGTTTAAAAAGACTGTTCCATCTTGTGGGAGTTAGAGCTGGGAGGTTTCTCCTGACTTCAGGGGTTAATAGGTTTGTGATTGGTTTAGGATTTTGGGTGCTGATAATGGAGCTCACCTGCATGGGAGACATGGTACCAGAGTGCCACCTGCAGCACCCACCATGGCAGGACCTCTCACAGATACTGTGCTGGTTTTCTCTCTTATTCAGTGCCTTATGTGGAGCTGGGAAGAAATTTGGGCTCCTTTGCATTCAGTGCTTGGCTCTGCTGGGGACACAGCACAGCCCAGGTGCTGAGCAGCCTGGCACAGGTAGGCTCTCTTATTCATCACATTTTATTAAGTTTTCAGGTTGTGAAGGGGGAAGCACGTTCCTTGCCCTGTTTTGGTTGAAAGACTCACCTTGAGATCAGGCAGACTGTTTTATTTTATGTTTGCAGACAGCCAAATTTATTTCTAGGGCTGTTTAGCCAGAGCATAAGGTTTACCAGGGTGGTTGTCCTGGAAAGCCCTTCTAATACACAACCTACATCAGTTATACTGCCCTGCATCAATTACATTGTCTAAAGGAGTCTTCCCTGGGTGACTTTGTCCTGCCCCTTCTCTCCAGGTTTGTATGAAACAAACTACCTTGGCAAAAGTCAAAGCAAGACAATCTTTCTGGCTGTCTGCCCACAAATATTCCCTGCTTATCCCTTGAGAGTTGGGGAGGGCTAGTGGAAGCACGTGGGGTAGCTTTGGCTGCCTCTGGCTCAAGGGTCCATCATTCCCTGAGATGATGCCTGCAGAGCAGACTCTCAGCCCTGGGGCTGTGTGGACTTGGATGGGTTTGGGGCTGTGGGGCCTGAGCTGTCTCAGCACAGCCCAGGGAGCAGTGGAGGTGACTCTGACCAAGCTGCCTTCTCCCTGCAAGTGGCAGACTGTGCTAGAAAGCTCTGAGCATTCTTTTTCTTCATTCATGCTGTCAGGCAGGTCTCCAAGTATGCAGACAGTGCCCAGGAGTCAAAATCATGGTGAGGAGGAAGGAGGAGAAGGAAGATGTGTACAGGGGTTGCAGCCAGAAGATCTGAGCATTGGTGATTTCTACCCTGAAGCCAGAGAGGAGCAGGCAGCCCCAGTGCTCAGCTCAGGGTTTTTCTGGGTGCCATGGAAATGGGTGGGAGCATTAGAAAAATTTCTGTTCTACATTTAGCTGGAGGCCACTGGGACTCAGCAAGCCAACACTGTGAACTCTTCCAACACTGTTCCTGCCCTTGGGCCATGCTGTCCCCTCTTGGTGTTTACCCAGTAACTCTGGATAACTTTGGCTAGTCATATTATGTGGCACTGTCCCAGAACTTGAGAATTTGGCCCATTTTACTTTTAACAACTGATTAACCAGATTTTAACTAATGTGTGGCTACTTCCTCATTGCAGATAACACTGATGACAAAGCATGCATGATTTTAAGAAGTATTCTTTAAATGTTAGATATAAAGTTCTGTATCTCTTCGTCTCCTCAATCTCCTTCTTTTTTCCATAGCACAGTTCATGTTTAGATCGTTTTTTACATTTTTAGAGCTCTCTGCAAACATTAACTAAATAATCCTCTCAGCCCACTATACATACGCTTTAATTAATGAGCACTCATTTACTTAACTCACACTGTCTCATTAAATATAAATTGAATATATGTTTGGGAACTTTAACTGGAAATATTAATGGGGATTTATTCAAAGAATTAATGCAAAATATGTTAATAGTAGCTGGAGGCAGCACAATTCAAATACTAAGGTATTTAGTGAAAAATATGTTGTGGTGTCAGTGAGTGTCAGTGAGTAGAGTCAGACAATTAGCTGTTCCTACAAGATGCATATGTTGTCGTGACCTTGAAGTCATCATTCACTCCCTGTTGTTACCATAGTAATCCTGATAATTTGCTTCCCATCATGTCTGTCTATACACTTTGTTCTGTTGGTCGAATTTTTCAGGCTTGCAGAAGCTGGGCTGGCAGCTTGCTGTGAGTTACTCAGAGCTGAAGTGTGCTGACACAGACATGTAAATGCTAATGCTTAGACTTGCTGTGGACACTGGGGTGGCCTTTTGTGTTGTCATCCACCCAGCAGAGCAGCCTTGAAACTGGTTAGTGTTATGATTATCTCAACAGCTCTGTCTGGAGGCTGCTGCTGGCAGGAGGAGTGAAAAGAATGTGTCACAACTTCCCATTACCCAACATCACTCCTGGAGAGGACAGGACACTTACTGCTGCACACTGACCAAACTCTGCTTGGAATTACTGCCCTGTCAGAGCTCCCTGCAGTTATTTAGGGCCACGCTGCCTTGGGTGTCAGTGAGAGTTAGAGCCAAAGTGCTCCTGGGGATTTGGGAAGTTTTGCCCAGGTATAATTCTCTTGGCTCTGTCTCATCTGGTTGCATCCTCAAACACTGAGCAGTTTAAGTGCTGCCTGCCACCCAGGAGGCAATCACAGCTCAGTGACGACCGAAGTGTTTTCCTATGAATAAATCTGAAAATCAGAAGAGGAAGAGTTGAGGGTTTTTATAGGGTTATGAGTGTCATTTATGTTGCAGACATGTAGATAGAGATGTAGTACTATTTGGACACCTTAGATTTGGGTTAAGTCTTCTAAATCCCATAGTAGGTATAGAAAATTATCGTTCAAAGTCACATGGATTATTTATGTTTTTCCATCTTCCCACTACTTGGAGAAATAGTATGCCAGAATTTTGACTTGTTGCCAAGAGGTATCTCCAAACATAACTGAACCTTTCCTCAATACAAAATTGAGAGGTTTTTCTCCTAAGTTTTCTTGCCAAATGGTAAAAGAGCTTTATTTCCCTGTGTTTTTAATGCCTCATGAAGAGCTCACTCTTTGTGTGTGAGAGACCCAGCAATGAGTGGTGAGGGATGGAGCTCCTGCTCATCCCACAGAGACCTGTTCTTCTAGAAAGTGCAGCATCACTTCAGTTTTGATGAGGTTTGTACGTACCATTGGCAATCTGAATGTGCTTTTAAATAAGTAAGAACTTTCCATGCATACAAAAACCTCTTATTGATACTTGATCTTATCACTAGAAATATGTTTCCTTACAAGTTTTGTGTTAGCTTGTTATCCCAAAGACATATCAGGGATCTGGGAGCTTTCCTGGGTCTCCTCCTTCATGACTTCCTGCATCAATAAAATTCTTGTAAGATGAATGTAAACTCCTTATACAACATCTGACACCTTCTGGAAGGCTTTCCCTGGGTACTTGACTGACTCTTTGCAATCCGTGTTCTTGGTGACACAGAAGAGGGCAAAGCCCTTCAATTTGAGGGTAAGAGGGACTTAGGAGGAAGAGAAATGTGTTCTGTTGCTCAAGCCAGCAGATTTGTGTGAGAACACACATAAAGAACCAGTGCATTTCATATGGCACAGCCACATTTCAAAGCAAGCTTCACTCTAAACTGAAATGAGGAGCTCATGGCATGACACCAGGGTTAGTACTAGAACAAGAAGCATGATTACATTTTGGGAAAAACATTGTAAGCACTGTTTTCCATTGAAGTTTCTGGATAAGTAATACTTCTTTCTCTTCTGTTTTTACCTATTTCCTAATCTTGTTTTTCCTCCCAGCAATCTTTTGTCTTGTTCAAAAAAATGTCTTATAAAGATGTAAGAATAAACATGCTGGATCTAGCCCAGTGTCTCATTTACAGCAGCATACAGGCAAGCATAGTGATAATTTTCTAAATAATCTTGTTTCCAGCAGCTAGTGGTGCAGGCCTTTTGTACAGCAAAGGCAGTGTCTGTCTTTGTACTTTAATCTTCAGAGAAATGTTCCAATTTTTAGCCTGTGTCAACTTCTGTCATCCACAGCATTAAGAACAATGAGCTCCTTGGCTGCAATGCACATTTATGTAGAACTACCTCCTTAGATTGTTTTGAAGCTGTTCGTATGGTTTTGTCTGACAGCCCTTAGTTCTGATTTAGAGAGTGCATGTGCAGCCTGTACCTGTTCCCTGTCTCCATGCTACTCCTGATTTTATGGATATTTTTATGCTTCCCTTAGCTGTTTCTTTTTAGGATTGAAGGAACCTAATCTTTTTAGACTGGAATCATTTCAAATATCTTTGGCTGCTTTCTCAGGATGAAGGTACAGGTATGCAAAGCTGTCATTCAAATAAACTAACTGGCTTGTCCTTAACCTGTGGGAATAGGTTTACTGAAGTCAGTGCCATTCTCAGAAAATGAAGCTTTGGATAACAGGGAGTCAGACTATTCAGACCAATCTGAAGGCACATGAATAAGGTGACCTTGCAGGATTTTTTTTTTTTTTCTGTTTTTTTGTGTCTGATGAGTATGGGGAAAAGAGCAAAAATAGTTTTTCTATTTTAAGATTTTTCTAGTAGATTACAAGTGGGCAACACCACAGCTATAAGTAAAGGAAAAGGCTACTTAGAACAGTGAAAAGAATGTAGGAGGGGATTGATTATACTGTCCTGTTCAGAATGATAATATGGGTTTGGAAGAGATTTGAAATGTGTTAAGATGTTAGTCAAGTCTTACTGATGCTTTTTAATTTTCATTTGGATAGCTAAGGGTAATTTATTTTGTTCCAGCTGGGAACATGTCTAGTGAAAAGGATAAAAGTTAAATTAAAAACCTCTTAAGGCAGTTGGAAAGAGAATAAGCATTGCCTGAGAGGATCTGCATTGTAAGCCAGCTCTAAGAGAGTTGTTGCCTGTCCTGTGATCCTAGAATCCTAGAATTGTTTGGATTGAAAGGGGCCTGAAAGAACATCTTGTTCCAACACCCCTGCCCAGGGCAAGAACTTCTTCCACCAGACCAGGTTGCTCTAAGCCCCACTTTATCTGGCCCTGCAAGAGATGGGGACATCTACAACTTCTCTGAGCAACCTGTTCAGTGTCTCACTACCCTCACACTAAAGAAAACCTTGGATATCGTGTTCTGAACTCCTTCCTTCTGATCCATGAGTTCATCACAAAATTTCCTGTACCAGAAATTATTCAATTCTCTTGAATAAAGCTCCTCCAGTGCTGCCCTGAGGACTCTTGTCTCTTCCTGGGCAGCTATGACAGTTCAGAGACCTCAGAAGAACCTGAAAAGGGATTTCTTGGAGTCTTGGCTCTTAATAACTTATTTCTTAAGTGGCAGCATTTTTTTTTTTTTTTCTGTGACCTTTATAAGAAAACAGTGAGGGGGAAACAAGAGGAGTGCTAAGTGTGCTCTGGTCCTTGGAATTCCTCTGGGTGCTGCTCTCTGGGACACTGTGAGACCCTGACTGCACCAGTCCGGCTGTGTGTGTGTGTCTATACAGCACCAGTGACAAGGCCTATTAGCACTTGTACCAAAAGCCTCTGGAAAGAGGGATTCTTTCTTTCTCAGTGAACTAGGTGTGATGCAAAACCCTCTGGATTTGTCTGGACAAAAGCAAGTTCTCTTTTGTGATTGACTTTCCTGACAGCTGGTGCTTTTTTTTTCTGGGCTTTGCCAAGGACTGAGAAGACCAGGTGAAGTTTGATAGCTTCACCAGTCATGGAAAACATGGGTGGAAGGAGAGAAATGTTACAGCCCAAGACTCTGCCTAGCACAGAAAACACCGGGATTTATGATCATGGACTGTGCTTGCATGTGAATTTCAATATCTTCCAGAGTCATGAATTTTGTTGGGAGCAGTTTAAAAGAGAGATGGAAGTCAAAATTTCATGTAACTTTGGTTTCGGTTCTATTCTTATTTTTTCTTCTTATAGTTCATTCTTTCTCATTTAGTGCTTTTGTTTCTTGCCAGAATTCTCAGATCAATATTTGCAAGAAGGATTTTATGTGGGATCAGGTAGAAAAAAATGCACAATCATTAGTGTGTATGTGTGTATGCAAAAGTTTAAGACCATTCTTCTTGGCCAGCTGCAGAACAGAGACAAGAGGTGAGTGTCTGCAAAGAGCTTGCATGATTAAATTTCAGAATTACTTCAGTATGATACCACAGAAAAGCTTCATTTCTTGGTTTCCAGTAGGAAAAACTGGCCCTCTATCTGAATTTGGCAATTCTCTTCTTGGAATGACACACAATATCATACCCCTTACTCCTTTCAAGCTGTAGTATAAATGTAAAATGATTATCCAAAAATAATCCATTTGAAGCTGCTACTGATGAGATTTTTTCTGGAGCCAACTTTGTAGTCTTCAGAAATACCTGGGCTGAATTTGCCTGAGAAGAAAATTACTTTCTGCTTACCTAAATCCACCCCCACACTCCTGCCACAGTTTTCACTGGTTACAGGAGCCTGCTGTACTTCAAAGCCTTCCCCAATTTGCAGTGTTGCTCTGGGTTGTTAAGCACACAGGACCTTGTCCTTCTCCAGTGTTAGCACCACTGGTATCTTGATGAGTTCAGAGATAAACACCTCCATAAAGCCTGTCTGCTGCTTCTCCATTCACCTCTTTATTTTTCAGTGGGGAAAAGAACTATTTTAGTTCTTTTCATTTCAATAAAAAAGCAGTATTGCTTTTTTAATGGATCTGGGTTTTTCCTCTCTGCAAAAACCTCTTGGGAGAATGTGGTTAAGGAGAGATGACTTAACTGTTTTTCTGTTTTGTGGGAGATGTACCGGAGGTGAATGGGGAAGATTCCAATTAAAATGCCTTTATTTCCTTGCTCTGTCTTTGGCAAAGTATGTTCAAGGAAGATGAGAAACTGCTCCATTTTAGCAAGGCAAGTACTAACAATAGAAGTCACAGGAGCTGGAGAAAATTGGGTTGGAAAGGCCATAAGTCTGTGCCTTTCTTTCTGTTTAAAGACAGGATTGACTCACCTTGCTGTGCCTCTGAATGATCCTTTTCTAAACTCTTCATGTAAGATCTTAATATCTGGAGCATCCAGATCTCTCATGCACAAGAATTTCCAGTCCTTCTCCATATTTTTTCTTTGGCTAAATATTAAGAATATTTTTGGAATTTCCCCTACTGCAGTCCAAGCACATCCCTTCTTGCCCAGACCACCACATATGAACTTGTAACTTCTTTTCTGTGGTAACCTTTTGTTTGCAGAGCACTGAGTGCTTCCCATCACCTTTTCCCAAGCCAAACAGTTCCTGTTTCACCCTTTTCTAGCTTACTGATTTTTCCGTACCTCTGAACATTTTAGTCTGCATTTCATCCACATGTTTCTGACCTGTGGTTCCAGGCCTGGACACAACTCTGGCAGAGCTGGACAAAGAGAAAGACTCTCTAACTGTGTCTTCTGGGGAGCAGAGGGAGTTCTTTACCCTGGAGAGTTTCTGGCTTTCCAGCATCTCTCTGGCCTCCCTATCTTGTGATCCTATCCACCCCAGCCAGCTGCTCTCCAGTTTGATTTGATGTCAGTGGACTACTCCAGGTGAAATTCAGACATTGTTTCTTTCTCCTTTATTGAATCACACTGTTTATTCTTTTTCCATAATTTGCCACCACTATTTTGAATTATTTCACATCTCACAAGGTGCTCATGGCTCTTCCCAGCCTAGCAGTGTCTGCAGGTAGAGTAAACATGTCTGTCCCTTCTTTGTTCCCTTCTGTGCTGGAAGTCTCCAACAGTAGCAGACCAGGGCTGCTGTCTGCTGCCTTTTGGTCTGTCAGCAAGCCAATGGAAATGGCTCCTGGAGTTGGTTTTTTCCTAGCCTTTTCTGCTCATCACAGCTCTACCTGTTCATGTTTCCATAGCTTGCCTATGGCAACACCCCAGGAAATCAGGATTCATTGGTATTTGTGTTTCTTTACCCACAATATACTATTATTCCTTTAGAAAGAAACTAGAATGGGTTTAAGTGTTTCAGTTTTGACAATTGTCAAATTAGTCTAGAGTGTTTCCCATCTCACAAAACACAGAATAGTCTGAGTTGGAAGGGACTCACAAGGCTCATCAAGTCCCACCCTTAAGTGCACGGCCTGGATTGAAGCCATGACTTTGGTGTGATTAGCACCATGCTCTGACCAGCTGAGCTAATGTCCTTTGGCTCTGTGATTTTTAGGTGGTCTGGTGAAAGCTGGCATGTCTCCAACACCACAGCTCCTCCTTCATCTCTCTCAAAAGACCCTTCATCCTCTGCTTCCCTTCAAGGTAGCCTCATGAGGAGTGACTTGCCCAGAAACTGGAAACAATGAAAAAAATTTAAAAAGTAATTTTGAATATAGAAGGGAAGGCTGAACACTTTCAAACTAAGACCTCTTTGTTTTCCTCTTGTTCTCTCCCCTCTTCTCAGAGCCCTACCAAGGAATAAAGGTTTTTTCCTCCTTACTTGCTCCAGGTTCAGAGGGAACTGAGGCAGGAGTGATAAGGGCTTGGCTGAGGGATCCAAGGAGGTCAGAAAAAGAAGAACAGCAGAGTCATCAGGGCTGAAATAATACCTGGTGCTCTGAGTGCTTCTTTGTGAGCTGGTGTTGCCTGGTGTGCTGAAGGCTATTAGCTGTGATCTGAGCTCCTGACTCTCACATATCCTTGGGGACCTGACTGATGTGCCTCAGTTTCTCTCTCTTTTAAAATGAAATCCGTGATCCTGAAGATCTCTGCAAAGAGTTTCGAAAGCCAGGGATGAGGAAAGCCAGGGACTTAGTATGCTTGCTCTCAGTGGAGGTTACAGCCTGAGGACCAAGGACAATTTACCTGGATTGCTCAGTCAGACCTTTGGGATGGCACTTGTGCTGAGACACTTCTGTCTGGGGCTAGCAGGAAGCTGCCTCTGGGGTTTGAGAGAAGGAATGAATTGGCTGTTTGCTACACAAATCAGAGGGTGTAATTGGGTCAGAATCAGCCCCTAAAGGTGCACGTGTGTCCCCATATGTCTCTGTGTGGGTCCTCTTGGAGGTCAGAACAGTGATAACACAGCCAAAGTGCATTGCTTACCTAGAATATAAGTATTTTCTACAAGAATGATTTCATTTGACTTGCTGTTAAGGAGTGGCAGACTAACTTTACCAACCCACATAAATATTTCCTATTCTTTCACAATCCCATGCAGCTGCTCTTTTTTTCCTAGGCAGCTGTTTCTGTGCATGTGTCAGAGGGATTTGTCTTGCTTTATTAGTTGAATTTATTTTCTTTCCAAAGCAAAACTGCAACTGATGTAAATGAGCACCTCATATTTCTTTTGGGCTAGAGCCATCTCAGAGCTGGGGCTGAGTAGCTGCTGCTGTGCCACGTCATAGAAATCACAGCCCTGTGCTTGCAGCTACCCAGAAGAAATCTCTGGCAAATTAGATCAGCCCCAAACTCTTTATGCAGCTGCTGCACAGCCAGGGATCATTAGATAATGAAATGGGAGAATAATGGGCTTGTTCAGAGGTAAACCCCACACCATCAAAACCCGCTGCTGAGACATGCCTGGGAGTACAAGTGTGCAGCTCTGCAGCTCTCCCTGTCAATGTCAGGAGATCCCTGTGAGCTGTGCTCTGCCTGCAGGAAGATGCTCCTGAGGGCAGCAGCCACTCCTTTGCCTGTCCTTTATGATCATTTTGCCCCAGCGGGTCAAGGGGATCACACAGTGCTGCCCTGTGGTCTGGAGGGAGAAATGGACTTTTCTGGACATGTGCCTAAATCTGCATTGCCATCTTAAAGGTCTCATGTCCCCTGGGAGGGAGGTGCTGCTGCCACTGATGGTGGCTGTCATGTGCTGGCTGGGAGATGGAGCTGAACAGGACTGATGGTTCTCAGGCAGATCCTGTAAAACCTAGTGTTGGACTAAACTGTTGTTTCAACCAGTAACATAAATAGACTGCTTGCCTGGCCCTGAGAAGGTGGGAGCTGTGTGGAAGAAAAAGCATTTAAGGCTATTTGTTGTCACATTGCACAGAGAAAAAATATTGGGCTTCCCCAGCAGTTTGGAGGCTTAAAGCACATTTAAACCCACTTTTGGAAACTTATTAAACTGGGAAAAATATATTTGAACACTCATGCTTTGCAGTATAAAGGACTTATCCTTCACCAAGGAATTTATAGTGCTTTGGTTACCATAACACCAAGGCCAAATTTGCTTGGTAATCAGGCATGCACACTGCAAACCCATAACACATCTCCTTTCTGCACTGTGTTATTGAAGTGCCCAGGGAAGGGAGGAGTCCTGCAGCAGCAGGAGCTGAGTGCAGTGAGACAACAGTGCAAACAAAGCCTTGCCTCGGTCACTGATCACACCCTCCTGAAGAGGATTCTGGAATTTCAATCCCAGCAGATGACGCTGGCAGCTTTCACTGGGGAAGCCTCACACTTGAATTGCAGAACTTGCAGAGAGAATAAATCCTGAGGCGTGTTTGGATGAGCCTCCCCAGCACCTTGGAATGCAGTGCTTCTTCACCTAACTCTCCAGTGGTGCTGCTTCTTCTCTCCTTGCCTCATTCTGATCTAACATCCAGCCTGGAAAAGGGACTTTCCCCTGCTACTTAACTCTATTTTTTTTCCTGTTTTCCTACAATGTCATAATTTTTCCTACTGCTTACCATTGCTCACACTACTCCACTCCTTCCTCTCCAGGCAGCCCCGCATATCCTGACTCCTCTCTGAGGTAGCAACTATCTTCAAGGGTCAAAATTTTGCAGGGGGGAAGGAAGCTTTACCTTTTCTTGCCTTATTATAAGGACTCAAGGGCTTTTCTTCCTTGTCTGAGACTTGCTGCTGAAATATCTGGTAGTCCAGTTTGTTTATCTGGCTGCTGGCCTTTGAAGGATGTGCTGCCACAGAGTTGTCATGAGAGCTGCTGGCTGGAGCAAATGAGAACAAATGAGAGGCAGAGAGATTATGGCCTGAGCAGCAGCAGCCCTGCCAAAACCTGCCCCCACGTCCAATAGCTCTTAAACTGTCTCACAATTCAGACTAAAGGAGGTGCCTCACAAGAGGTGCTGGCAAGCAGCATCTCTGCCCGATTCACCTTCCAAGGGCAGCTCTACAGACTGCACTTCCAAGGTGCTGCAGGCTCTGAGCAGCAGAGCAAGGCAGTGTCCTGCTCCTGCCATGTGGCACAGCCCCAGTTGCCTCCCTGCCAGGGGAAAGGAGTCACCACCTGCAGGGGTGCTGTGGTGGGCACTGAGGGCTGGAGATGGAGCAAGGGCAGGATGGTGGCACCCACAGCCCTCCTGTGTGGGGGTCCTGTGCAGGGGGAGGATCAGGGGTGTCCTCAGCAGCTCTCACTCTGTCTTCTGCCTCAGACACACCTTCAGGCTGAGTTGCAGCTTCATGAGAGGTGCTGTCTCTTTTACTAAACCCTTTCTGTGTGAGAGGAAGAACAGGCAAAGCCTGGAGAGGAGGAATGATGATGGGATCAAAGCCAGTGAGAAAGAGCAGGGGTCAGCTTCCCAAAGGCAAAGGAAAGCCACAGAGCCAAGCACTGTGGAGAGGGATGTCTACAAAAGGTGTTTCTGAAGATATCTGAAGGCATTACCACAAGTTAATGTCAACCTTTTCCATAAATTTACTGTATAGGTGTCTTGCTGAAACTGAGAATTACAGTATGTGAATTAAACAGATAAAACCAAGGTACAGGAAGGGTCCATCCACATGGTGTGGCAGTGTTGAGGCAGGGTTTGGTTCCCCCTTAGTGCCCTGAGTGACCAAGATGCTGTGGAGCTCCTGTTTTATTCCATGGAAAGATTCTGATTACTAATTGTATTTCTGCCACAGGGAGTGGGACTGGCTGTGTCTCTTTGTTGTCTTTCACATGTTTTAAAATAAGAAAAAGTACTTGTAATACAACTATAAAACCAGAATTCCCTGAGGAAGATAGGAAGATCAGGCTTTTATCTGCCATTTTAGAGGCTGTTGCTCCACAAAGTGGGACATAAAATGAGATGGCCTCAGAAAATAACTTTTTTTTTTTTTTAAAAAAAAAGTTCCATTGTCTTTCAAATTCATTTCCCTTCCCAGTGAGAGGGGATCAAAGGGACACTGTTAGGTAAGTGTCTGAAATGGACGTGTTCAGGTAGGTTGAAAAATTTTTAAAATGCCTCATTATTTTAGTATAAGCCCTCAAAGCTTCCCAAGAAAGCAAGACAAAACCTACATCAACCCTCAAAGCTTGATGGAATTGAACACAGCAGATTATTCATTGGTTTCTTATAGACACAAAGTAAAACAAATTAGGCTGTTCACAGCAAAATTGCCTGTTTGGTTAGTAAGTCAAAATATCCTTACTGCCTCTTCTTCAGCCTGGAGGTCACAGCTGCACCATTAAAAATGGGATGTCAGGGAAAGAAAGGATTGGGAACTGACAGGAAGACAACTTTTTTTGAGTATGACAGGGAGATTCTAGAAGGAAAGAGGAAACAAAGGAATTATCAAACTCTGCTGTATCAGTGAACAAGTTCTTTGTATTTTCATGGTACATACTGAAAATCACTAAGAATTTTTTGGTTTTTTGAGTATTTCCACAGCACCCTTCTTCTTTATTTAAGGACAGAAAAACATTAGAAAATAACAGAATGGGGAATTGGAACTTCATCAGGTGGTCTAATCTTAGGCACATGGAGGTGGTAAAATATCTGATAAACAGTTCAGGAGACCTCAGCAGGAACAAATGTCCAACAACTTTTAATTCCAATATTTTTGAAAGTCAGATCTGTATTAGTCTTACCCAACCCTGATTTACTCTTCATGTGCCAGTCCAGTCTCAAAGAGTTCTGGGAATGGTCAGGAAAAGCAAAGAAATATGGGGGTTTTCTTTGCTGGTCAGTGACCACTTCTGGTTGTCACCCTACAAATGAGCCATCCCTTTAAAGCCAGCTCACTGTTCACTTGCTGGTGTTGCTTAGAAACTCATTTTTTAAAATCCCACATTTTTCAGTGTGCTGGCAGATAAACACAAAGGTAACTGATAAGCCTGTGAACACTTCTAGCAAAGAAGGGATAGGTTACACTAGTGCATGATGATGCAATTCTTGATGAGCTGAAATTTTGGGGGTCTTGTTTGATGTGGGATATAGAGATCCTAATAGCCTTGATGCTTTTCAATATTTGAGTCTCCTCTTCCTGAATGAAGATTGTCTGCATCAGAAATATATGTAAATTGGGCATGCAGAAGCAATATTAATGTTGGCTCTGCATTCCTCAGTGTAGCAGGGCTGTGATGAAGCTGAAGGACAGGTTCCCTCTGTAAGGCTGTGTTGTGCCTGGGGTGTGAGCAGGCACCAGCACCAGGGCTGCAGGATGGCTCCAGTGCCCAAGGGATGGATGTGCTCAGCTGGAAGTTGGCTTTAAATGGTTTGGCACATGCAAATAAATAAATAAACCAAGCAAGCAAGTATGTGAGGACAGATGAGGTTCCTGATTTGCTTGAATGGCCAATGTGTGTGTGAAAAATCTGTGTGCAATTTTAGCAGCACAGAAGCACCAGAAAAGGCAATCTTTATGCTTTCTGTCTGACTCCTATTGCCTTGGGGATGCTCATTCTATACTTGCCAAGCAAACCATTTGATTAAGTACTAAATTTGAAAAAAAGTAAATAGCCTATTTAAACATGTTAAGCACAACCTGTCACCTACTTAGATGCTATTTAAACATAACCTATTTAAATATGCTTTCACCTAAGTCCATGTGCATCTTGTTTCATGCCACATACCTTATAAATGAAATTACTTATAATAACATAATCGAGGCGATAAAACACAAGTACCACCAGCTTTGCTTAAAAAAATGCAATGATATGTCATATGGGGTTTCAAATACGTTGTACTGTCAGTCTGTGGCATCCATTAATACCTGAGAGAAAAGGAAATTCATTAACAGAGCTCTACAGCTGCATTACCATCACTGCTCTTTGTCAGTGACTTTAAAATGTCTCCTTCATTTCATCAGGCACCTGAATCTGTCTTCTGTATTTTCTGTTGAGTTCAAAACCTGTCTGAAAAAGGAAGCAGGGTTTGGATGTAGCTCATCTTTATCACTTCCTGTCTTTTTGCCCTGTCTTCCTTTACAATTTTTGTGTAGACTAAGAGGATAATCCTATTCTGCAGCTCCTAGCAGAGGCAGGGACTCTTCCATAGCCCCCCACACCTTGTTACAGGTCTAAGTGCAGGAAAGCTGATGAGCTTTGCAGTCTGGGGTGTGGCACTGTGTCCTGTGGCTGGCCAGTGATGTGGCTGTGGGTTGGTATGACTGTGTCCAGCTGAGGTGTGGTTTTTCATTGTGATCTCAGTCAACCATTTGATGTGTGGTTTCCCACTCCCACCTTGTCCTTTACATTGAGGTCATAAATTCTTCATACCCCTGTTTGGGTCTGTGAGAGCATGGCATGCAGTGACTCTCCAGAGCAGTGACACACTGCTACGACATTGCTAACAATGCCACACAAAAGATTGCACCAGCATCTCCTCCAGGACAGGAGTGAAAGAGGCTTGGACCAGGAGTTTCGGTCATGCTGGGGATTAAAAATTGAGGTTTGTGTGAAGAAGATGATTTTTTCCCCTTATTTTATGGCTCCTCGTGGGAGTCCAGACAGGCAGATGGTTTTTGCTCGCTGTAGCTGTCTGTATGAGAACATGAAGGGTGATTTATTGCCATTTCCATTAACTGCTCCTAATGCAAAGAGGAAATGTTAGAAGTCACTCCTCCCTGGAGGAGAGGTGATGCTTGACCTTCTCTTGAAAGAGGGAGAGGAGGAGGAGAAATGCTACGAGAGGATGTTCTGCTGGGATCCTGTCACTGCTAACAGCAGTGACCTTTTCCCTGTGGTCAGCAGGTGGCATCATGAAGATAAATTGCTTCAACTTGCAAGTTAAAAGATCTTTGTGCCGAGCAAGAAAATTAAAAAAAAACCTTCCAAAAGTCAAACAGTATTGCAACTTCAGTTCATGTTTTCTATTTTTTTATGCAAATAGTTGCTGTGCATGGAAATGTGAGGCACCCGTTGCAATTTGGCTTACTGAAACTGGCTGGTGATGGATGTCTTGTAGAAGATTTTATTTGCAAGGTTACACCAAACACCTCTGTCATTCTAGCAAAATGAGAACTACTGTGAGGATTCAGGCACTCCTGTCCTAAGGGGTCACTGCCACTAAAAAAAGGAGGATTTTTTTTCTCCATTGAATCTCAGAGTCTCTTTAGGAAGGGTAATCAGTGACACTACATATGGTTACACTCCATCCATACCCATTTTCACTTCTAATACTATCCACTCAGTAGTACCTTAGAGTCAATATAAAATAGAGTCTGCAGAATTGCCGTGGTGATAGCTGCAATTCCTCCCTTGTGGTTCCAAGTGATCTGGAAGGGCAGCTCTGTCAGGTACTTTCTAATTTATTGTTCAACCTCCTTTTCTGCCCATGGAGTTTATAGGGAAGGTCACTCGTCACATCTCATTTCTTTAACATTGTCCTTATTCTCCTGATTACAAAGCAAAAGTGGGATCAAATGATCAGGCAATGTATGAGGAGAAAGAAGAGCAAAAGTTTTTGAGCAGCCATGGACCTTCTGTTGTTTTAGGTATTGGTATTCAGTGCCTGTTAGATTTCTGCAGGAATGTGGACAAAGACATGGGAAATAGGACATGTGCTCAAAGGATGTGCACATGGAGTACTCAATTCTGCTGCAAACCAGAGCAGTCCCTGCCATTAGCAGCTGAGCAGCTGCCTTTGGTCTCTGGAGAACAATACACCTGCTGGTAATTAAACTGTGGGGTTTGTAGGCTGTCACTGGAGTGGGGCAGATCACAGTGGTGGTCACCAGATCCATCCCAGCTCAGACTGCCTCTGCAGCTGCTCCCTGAGATGAGTCTGCAGGGAGCTGCCAGCACAGATCTCTCAAGAAGTGGGGCCAGCCAAGATCCCAGGGTTCAGCCCTGGGCTGCTCAGGGCTCGCTGGGATGTGGTGGGAACCTTCCAGGGACTGCCCAATCTCTGGTGTCTCCCACTGTGGGATGATAGTGCTGTTAGTGCATCTCCGAGCTCATTCCCCTCAGGCACTCCCTGTGGAAAGCACCATGTTCACTTCACCAGTGGGAATCAGGAGCAAAAGCTACTGTTCCCAGGCTGGCCAGTTAGGGGACTGGGATGCAGATTTCAAATATTGCAATGGGGACTTAAAAAGAAGGGCTGGACCTTTCTTGGGAAGGAAAGGGATCAATGTTGTTTGGAATATGTTGCAAAAGAATTCAGGAGGTGCTCCATGCTAATTTCTTTACCTCTGTACCCTCCCACATCTTGCCTTCAGCCTTACAGGGTTTTTTTTTCATTTCTGGATTTATTAGAATGAGATGCCTCAATATTAAAATACTTTCCAGAGCTGAAGGAGTTAGATCCTTACACTGAGGACAGTGCTCTCCTTATATTCTATATATACTTTATATTTTATATTTTATATTTTATATTTTATATTTTATATTTTGACACAGAATACTCTGAGAGTCACAGAGCTGATACTTAGCTGGTCCTAAGCAGTGAGACAGAAAGCCTCCAGTGCCAGGGGCCATCAGTGACATTGCAAGGGCTGCAGTGGGAGATGGATTTGGTTCTAAGGTTTGAGGGGACACACAGGTGATTTGCATACTAATAGCACAAAACACATGGAAAAGCAACTCTAGTTCTTAAAGGGCTTTTATGTGAGGAGTAATAACCTCAACAGGATGGTCCAGCTGGCCATGAGGAGAATGAGGTGGTCTCCAGATCAGGCAGAGGTCAGGAGCACTGCCCACCTCTGTGCCGTGCAGGTATGTCATTTAGGGAATAGCCTGAAGCTGAAAAGCAGACAAAGGTGGATGATGTTAGTCTTCACTGCTGAGTTGCCTCCCCCAGCCCAGGGAATTATTTTTCTTATAGATAATAACCAATCATTCCCAAATGCATCACTTGAAAGGTCTTTAGGCTACATGCCAGGATATTGGAGCTAATAGGGAGCCGCGGGATGGGGATGGATGGGCTTGGTTGCAGCCTGGAGATATTTATGTGTGTGTACACACCGTATTTCAGAGACAGCCAAAGCAGCGTGCCTAGACTCAAATTTACCATGGAATGGCTCTAAACCCATTTTCAAACCGGCAACATAATTTAAAAGGCCTTGCAGTGCCTGGGATGACTCAAGCAGGAGTCCTCCCTCCCCCTTTCCCCGTGTCACTCACATCTCACCTTGACTGCAGGTGGCTGGATGTGATGGATCGGGGAGGAAGGGGACAGCCGGGGATGGCGGCTGTGACAGCGAGGGGACTGCTGGAAAACGTGAGGGCTGCAGCCCCGAGGCTTCCCAGAGCTGGGCAGAGCTCGGAGGAGCAGGCTGGGCTGCAGGGAGGGGAGGCTGGGCACGGGCTGGCTGTCCCCTGCCGGGCGGTGCCCGCTGTGCCGGCTGCCATCACCCCGGCTGCTCCGCGCTCCCAACTTTCTGTCAATGAGCGCTCGGGCTCCGCTGACGAGAAAAGCAATTTCTGTGCAAACCTGTGAGGCGTCTGGAGGGACTGGCTGTATCGAAAGCATCTCCTGGCGCTGCAAAAAGTGGGACAGTCTTCCTTTTCCCATTAGGTTTTTACTGTGAATGGATTTTGAAGAAAAAAGCTGTAAGTCAGCCCTTTTTCTTTCCTGTTTAATATATAAAATCTCTGCTGTGTGCGAGTCTGGTCTGTGCAGGATCCATTCCAGTGAAGGGAACTTGGCACACATACTGCAGTATCATCCCCCTTCTGCAGTAGATGTGCTGTAACAAAATAAAATTCATTGTCTGCTCCCAGCAGGAGCCCGTCCATCCATCTGCTACCTATCATTGTCTGTCTGTCTTAGAAATTTAAGCAGCCACCTTCCTCTGTGACTGTCACAAGGAGGCAGTAATAATAGTAGCCTTTGACATGTCCAGCCCTTTTCTCTCTCCCTTTTCAAGTCTGTTAAAAGCAGGGATTTTTCGTGGGGAGAAAGAACACAGACAGAAACCGTGTCCATACTGTAAATGACTTCAGGGAAAAGATTTTTCACACAGGAGAAAGACATTCAAGGTACCTGGTCTTCTGTGGGGGAGGTCGGTCCCCAGTGGGCCCCCTGGCTGGATAAACCTTTCTTTCCAGCTGCTGGGAGCCTTGGGGTTTGCCCTGCCCGAGGCAGCAGAGCTGCTGTGTGTGCACAGGGTGTGTTTTGCAGGGGAACTGAAGGCATTGATATAGCCATGGCTCCATCTGTGGATTTTTTGGAAAAACGGACCTCCATTTCAGAGTGGCGACAGAGAAGGGGCCTTATTCCCAGCTCTGATGTGCTCAGGGCTGCCCAATTCATGGAGCTGTCAGACAGCTATGCCTCTCACCAGCTGCTGTTTGTGTCACAGCTGCTCTGGGCTGCAGCTACAACCTGTAGGAGATGGCTGCAGTGACCTGGCTGCAAGGGACAACTTGCAGTTAACTTGAAGTCACCAAGAAGCCATAGCCCTAATGGAAAAGGGGTGCTCAGTTGCCATCACGCAAGGCAGGGTGAAGCTGCACTTTGCTTTTATGTTTTCCTAGACAGGTACCATCTCCCACTCCCTGCTTGCTGCTGGGATAAGGGTGGACTGGACTGCAGCATTGCAGTGGGGAGTATCAGGGGTGCCAGAGCATAAAAAGGAACTAGGGGACCAGAATTCAGAAATGAGGAAAAGCAAATGTCTTCTTGTCATTGCCCAGTCTCTATGGTGAAGCCTCTTCTGGGTATGAATGGTTTTTCTTTGATTCTCATCTAAGGGAGAGGAAGGTGGAGGTGAAAAGGCACAGGTCTGAAACCAAGGCTTTCAGCTCTTTGCTGTCAGTGGGGAGCCTTTCTGTGCCTCAGTGCTCCTTGGTGCTCTGAGCCATGTGGGCTGTGAGCTTTGGAGGGGAAAAGGAGAAACTGTCCTGGCTGTGTCTCTGGAATATGACCTACTCTTGAGTGCCATCACTTCAGCCTTGCAGGGGTTCACTCTCAGCATCTATTCTTGTTCTGAAAGTTAATTTCCTGGGTTGTTCTGACATTTCAGAACTGGTTGTGTCACTTGAAAGTGAGTCTTGTGGCTGAATTTCATAGGCACAGAGTTTGCAGCTTGCTCTGCCTGGCTCCAGCAGAGGCATGCAGGGAGGCAGGGGTGGTACAGATACCCTTAGGAGGGGACAGAGGAACCCTTCACTCAGCGTGTGGCCTGAACTTTCTGAAACCTTGGAGACACCATGCTGGCAACAAACCTTGCTAAAAATGTGGCATCCTGGAACAGTTGCCAGCTCCATGGGGAGGCTGATGGCAAAATGAGACTTAGGTTTGACTGCTGTAGTCTTGGAGCTTAAGACACAGAACAAGACTCAGGACTCCTGGGTTTAAATCCTGTAAACCTTGGGCTGCCTTTAGCCTCATAAGAGACATTTAATAACTTTTTGCCAGTCAAAAATTAAATATATGAATTATAAGAAGCCCTAGTATCCTAGTAAAAATTATGATAGTGGCTATTAAGTAAACAGTTCATCTTGAAAACTGGAGCTTGAAAAGGTTAGAGAAACTTAGTCTGGAAGTGCACATATATGATCAATATTGACCATATAGTAAAAATAAATCCTGGCCTAAAAACCATATTAAAACCAAAGACATTTATATGCAGGCTTGTTTCCTTTGTAAGATGGTTAATTCTTAGTGTTACTTAATGGTGCTACATCAAACTAAAAGGTCTAGGCAGTTTGGAAAGCCACTTCCACCCCAAAGAATCCAAGAACAGCCCAGAATAATGCCAGAACTTTTCAGCTTGCTTTATAGAAATTCATCACTAATGTACTGCATTGTGGCAAAGTGACAGTCAGAATGGGTACCAGAAGGGACAAAAAACATGCTGAGCCCAGCTAATGCTCTCAGTGTGGTGAGATCTTTCCCAGCAGATATTTCACTCAGTCCCTCTGAGGAGCAGCTCATCAATAAATAGGTTGGCAGCTTGGCTCTGGCTCCAGTTTTCAGAGGGCTCCTGAGAAGGTTCTGGAAGAGCTGGCCTTGAGGAGTTGCACAGCACAGTCAGCTGTGAGGAGATGCAGTGTGACACCCCAGGGCAGGTCAGGCTGTGGTGAAGCTGTGCTGCAGCTGGACACCCTTCTGGGCATTGCTTTTTGTCCTGGAGAAAAGCTTTGTGCCGAGCCAGGCTTCCAGGGAGTGTAGCCCCCTTTGGAGTCTTGGAGCCAAGGACTCCACTGGTTGTGGTGTCCCAGATTTCACTGCTCAAGAAATGTATGACTTTCTCTACAAGACCTTGATTCATTTACTTCTTCTTACCTTTAGAAGATGCAGTTCCCTCCCTGACAGATCCTGGGCCAGCTCTTGGCCAAAATTCCAAACCCTTTTGCAAGACCAAGCCATCCTTCATGAGACCCTTTGGACATATTCAGTTCCTAGGCTACTAAATGTGTGCAGTGACCCTCTCCATAGCAACCAGTGAAAATGTCAATAATCTCTGTTATTGGAAACCGTGGGAAATTCACCCAGGAGTGAATACAGATTTCACTGCTTTAAGCACTAAGAAAAAAGCTTTTCAAGGATCAGCCATTTCACCGCCAAATGAAAAAAGCTTGAAAAATATATTAGGGACATTTGAAGAGTTTTGGTAATAAAATAAAACATTTAATAAAGAATACTTTGCAGTTCTGTATTGTCTTTCAGCAGTGATTTACTGTCCGGGTGCTGCCTGGATATTGCAAAGAAAGGTTTACTAGGAATACAATAGATAATAAATTAAAGAGATTAAATCTCATTCCTGTGTGTATGTGTTAATAAAAGATCCCCATAATACTCCTGGAATACAGGAAGTATAAAAGGCAATAGTGAAAGTATAAAGAGGAAATAGAACGTTGTGAGTGACTAAACTAATCAGTGGATTAATGGAGGGCTAGTGTGAGCAGAGTCCTGCTGGCAGCTCACATAGTTTTGAGCAGAGCTCACCATTGTATGTGGAGAATAAAGCTGACCTTGATATGAAGGGCTGCAAAATGTCTGAATGCCCTTCCCTGAAATGCTGTGTATAAAATTAATTCCATCATTAATAACTGACCCATGTTTTCCATTTTGGGGAATCCAATTCACCTTCTGGCAACCAACTGACCAAGCAGCAGGGTAGTTTCTGGAACAGGAGGGGAAAGTGGAACTGCATTATGTTGGTACCTGTTCTCTCAATACAGGGAGAGTAGGGGTAGATCCACAGCAATATCAGTCTTTCAGGGGAATTTGCCATCAGAAAGAGGTTTGGCTACCATAGTACCTGTAGAAACCCAGCTCACATGTATTGTCCAAGTTAGTTGTTAGAAGATGGAAAGCCCATGCTTTGGCCTCTGACAGCCTTTAACCCTTGCTTTTTGATTCCTCACACAGTAAGTCAAGTGGAAATTGCTCTGCTTTTCTCTGACAGTACACACTTTCTTAGCAGCCTGTTTTTCTGGGGCTTTCAGGAGTTTGTGAATTGCTTCTATTCTTAACAATGCAATATATAGAACTGGAATGGGTGTCTTCCCAAATTAATCTTTGAAAGCACTGCTGTGTTTCTCTTCATTTTCATCTATGTCCTTTTGGATAGATCGTGTCTGAAAAGACGGGCATGTGCACATGTACGTGTACACATGTATGTACAGACTCACAGACACATATTTAACATCCAATCTGTCCAAATGTAAGTTTTGAAAAATATCAAATCTATTACTCAGAGATCATAAGAGGATTGAAATTATAAGGCTTTTTAAAACATATGTTATTTTGAGTTCAATGTATACTTGCTTCAAGCTGCTCTGTGCAACCATGGAGATGAGAAAAGTACTTTCAGAAAATGAAAGCCGGAAATTTTTAAACAGGATAATTCTAGTAGCTGGGGCTGTAAGTGGCTTATTAAGAAGTCTTGGAACTTGGACTGATGTGGCAAATTTGACAACAGTGAATATGAAAAAGATTTGTGGAATGCAGTTGTGTGACCCTGGTTACCTGTCAGCTGGCAGGATGCAAATTCCCCTCTATGGCCATGAGCTGTCTTCATTTCTTATGTCTTGTTCTTCTGTTTATTACCTTCTAGTTCTTAGATAATGAAAAGGATGAAAGCTGGCACATTTTCTCCTTTCAAAAGACTCATGTGGAAGGGTAATTCACTGGTGAACAAAGCAGGAAAGCCTTGAGCAAAACGGAACCAAAGCACTGGTATTTCACTGGGGTCTGACCACAGACACTGAGTGTTATATCAGCAACTCCAGGGAGTACAGGGCTAGGAAAAAGGTTACAGAACTCAAGGAGAGCAGTAGGATTTTAAAGATAGGGTGTCTGGGATTAACATCAGAGTATGTCAAACACTGGAGAAATCTAATCAAGTATGTAGAGAGAGAGAGCCTGAGATTTGGCATTTAAGGCAGTATTTTGCTTTGACAATTAGGAAAGGATCAGGGTGCTCTGTGGAATGCTCACATCAATCCAGAGAGCATCTCCACTGCAGCTAGGAAGGCAAAGCACAGGAATTCATGAAGGGTGTCTTACCTTGAAATGTTCTCTATTTAGTGCCAGGCAATGAGAAATCATGTTTAGAAATCTGCATGTTAGAGATTTCTGAATAGCTATGCTCTGAAGTTGAGGAGGATAAGGATCGAGCAAAATGTGGTGAGTTGGAGGAATCAGGGGGTGTTTTAGGCTGTTCAGTTCTGTTTCTGCAAAGCAAGGAGAGCAGTCTCCAGCAAACATTCCCAAGAGAACAGGTTGGGGCTTCTCAAGGAAGGAAAGGAAACCCATGCCCCTACCAAGACCAAGGTGGCATCTTGGGCTCCCAGCCAATGCTAACAGCTCTGTGGGTGACTTGGTGGCTGTGCCAGCTCCACACCACCTCTGCTGGCTCAACACTGCTGCTGGGAAAGCTCCTGCAGAGTCAGGGAGCAATGGTGCTGAAAGCACCAGCTCGCTATGAATATATAAGTAGCTCACTGCATTCAATTAGCAGAAAATTTGGTTTGTCTCATTGCTGAACAATTGCAATGTGGAGAAATTTAATTTTATGGTGGCTGAGATCCTTTTGTATGAAATGACAAACTATGGAAACTCCAGCAGTACAGTTATCTATCATGAATCTATTTTACAATTCCTTCTACTATACAAATGGCACAGTGAAAAAATCCCTTATTAGTTTAGACAGCAACAGTTCTCTTTCATTAACATTAAAGGATTGAAATTAGCAGTACAGTCATTGCACTGCCTGGTGATGATGGAAAGTCTCCCTCTCAATTAATAGCAGATATTTTCACCAAAAGCCATGTTTCACATGTTGGGATCATCAGGCACTCCCTGGCCCCTCCTCATGGCAACGAGAAGGATGCAAGTTGCGTCCAGTGGGGGAACTTGTTCTCCTGTCTCTGTTTCCATGACACTGACTGGGAGAGCTTCAGTTTCAGGAGAAGAATTATGAAGTGAAAGGCCTCAGGTGGGGCAGGTTGGCTGTGGGAGCTGAACATGCCGTAAAACTTTCTCATTCTTCTGGTTCAGCTATTCTGTCTCTGGAAAGTACTTTGTTTCAGCCCTGTAGGTCTGGAAGAAAATACACCCTTTTGCTTCAGAGCTTCAGCAAATGTATGAAGAAGCAGCTTTCTTTCTGTGCAATTCATTTCATTAATGTTTCTTCTAAAGTGATTGGTACTGACTACCATCCTCAACACTTACATTTGTTGTTGTATAAAGACAGGATAATGTTTCGTGGTAATCTTTTTCAATACTATTACAGTGAATGTGGTGCACCCAGGCAGGAGGAATGATGAGGGGACAGGAAGATTTTCCCAGCACCTTTTAAGGTGGTTTTTTTTTTTTTTTTTTTTTTTTTTGTAAATAAGAGGTATTACCCTGGGTACCAGCATCTGAAAGGAGAAATTTCATTTTTCTTCTCATGTAGCTCTGTGTACAGTAAACAGCTCTGATCACCACTAATGGCTTCTCCTTCCTGAAGGTCTTGTCTTGAAAAAGAGGTCATGGATGTCAGTATAGGCTGAAAAGTTTGGATCTTAAGTCTGCTCTGTGTGTCATAAGTTCTGGGTGTTTTTTTCTTATCCTCAATGGATCAGCCTCAAAGTTTTCCCTCAGAAGCTGTTGCAGATCTCAACTTCCCCTGGCAGCAGCAGTCGTGCAGAGCTGGTGTCCATCCACAACCAGAGAAAGGACAGAGGATCAAAAGGCTGTGCCCTGGAGGTCACATTTGCTGGAGAGGGGGGAAAGACATCAGAAAAGCTCTGCGGGGTGTATCTGTGTAGGTGGAGTTTGTTCTAGCTCTGATATCCAGCATTTAGAAACACTATTCCAAAGACAGCTTGTGCAGAAATACAAGCAAGGAGGAACCTGCCTCAAGCTTAAACTTTTTAAAAAAAGAGGTCAGAGGTGATGTTCTCAGAGTTGAAATGAGAAAGAGATTTTTTGAGAACAAAGGCATCACTATCTGAACAGACGTAACATTTGGTGACTGGAAGCTGAAGACATAAATTCCTGGTGAAATGAAAAATGTAATCTCATCAGGGAAGCTAATTCAAAATTTATCTGAAGATGAGGGGAGTCTCACGTCTTGGAAGTTTTACATGAGCTCAATTATGAGACAGTGTCTGGTCATGGCCATTCTGGGTGATTTTCCCTCTGCTGGGCTGCATGTTGGGGCAGGTGATCACAACAGCTATTTCTGTTGGGAGATTTGTGCTGCTGTTTTTGATGGCACAACAACTCTGTGAAGAAATCTTTGAGTTACTATGGCTCTTGATAGAGCTCTTCTGCCAAGCAGAGAATGTAATTTAAATGTGCACTGAAGAACAATGAAGGTGCCTTGTTGGCAGT
Organism: Cettia cetti; assembly: GCA_013401135.1. Classification (NCBI taxonomy): domain Eukaryota; kingdom Metazoa; phylum Chordata; class Aves; order Passeriformes; family Sylviidae; genus Cettia; species Cettia cetti. The sequence goes on from VZUI01054704.1 coordinate 128,108, forward strand.
GCCTGATATATTAGTCTTTGATAAGGGATGCAGATCCCTTAAATTATTTAGATGAAGAGGGACGTTTAGTTTGTCTGAATGTCAGATCTCCTGGGTGAGAGCAGATTCGTTTATAAAAAGAACTGCACTTAGTGTGTCTGGAGGGAATATTGATTAAAGGAAATGTTGGGAAGGAGATACAAGACAGGACAGGGTGGGAGATGACCGACAGATTAACACAGGTTAATTCTGAAAGGGAACAAGTGATGTGTTCCAAATAATGAGCAGGGATTGAGGAAAGGAGGGAAAGCTTGCAGAGCTGCTAAATATATCATTCAAGTCTTGGACTTGTTTTCCTTCAGAGATGTGACACCACTGAGAAATTAATGGGAAAATTCCAGAATTGGGAGAGCTCTTTGAGAAGAAGCCACAAGAACCTTTCCAGACTAGGTTTGAGTCCTTATGGGAAGACCTGTTATTGGGAGGGAAGATGTGGTTAAGTGTGGGGTTAGGCTATGAAGGAATGCGAGAGGAAAATGTGAAGATGCAGAATATATGCCATGATATTTTTGAGAAACTGGGCTCGTCTATAAGTCTAACTTGCATAATCCTATTAAATGTAGGCTCATAGGACCCCAGAAGTTACCCTGGGTTTATCCTTACCACACCCTCCTGGCAGGCTGGAGCTGTGGTATAGTGGTTTAACCCACGTCACCCAGCTGATGTTTTTTGTGAGCTCTGAGATAGAACACAGACAATCCAAGCAGAAGGTGACTCTGGTGCTGTTGAGTTCTGAGAAATGGGAATTTCTGCTTGTTTCAGATGTGCTTTTGGACAACACTGGTTTACTACCTTTCTCCAAAGAAGGCCGTAGGGCTCGTCTGTGACATGCAGGATGGGACAACAGGCTTTGTATGCTTGTTTGGTTTTTTCTTTCCCATGTCTCATTATTTCTGTAATTTTAGAGTTTTCAGGAGTGTGTTTCTTAACAGTTCGATGGAAATCTCTATTTCCAAACAACACTACAGACGATCAAAATAAGAATTTTTAAATAGTTGAAATTAAAAATTTTTCGTGGAGGAGGGACCTTTTCCCTCTGGAATTTGCTATTTGGTTTCCCTTTGAGCCATTTCTAAGCATTCCTAAAATTTCATTGAGTGGAGGATATTTGTAAATGTATTTCTATGTGAGTACTCTTTCAGGGAAATAACCCTTTCCTCTCTGAGCACTCCATACTGTGATGTCATGAAGATGCAAAGGGAATCCTGAATCTTCAGTTCCCTGCAGGAATAACTGCAAAGCTGAGGCATTAGTCTTTTAGACAGCACAAGTTTTATCTCTGTTGTCTTTTCTGTGGATATGTGGACCTGGATGTTTTCTGTGATCCTGTGTATCATTCGTGCAGTTTTACAGTAAGAATGTAATTTACTTCTGCAGAGCAGCACCTGTTCCTGCATGTCAGGAAAGAGTAACCTTTATGTGAATTACTTTGGAGATTTTCAAGCTGTGGTCCATGGAACCCTGTCGATCTAAAGATTAGGTTTTACAAGCCCATGGAAAATAACTTGGAAAAACAAAAGCTTCCCATCTGTAGACTCAAATTTGTGGCCCCAGGGGGCCACATTTCCATCTGAACATTTGTAAGAGTTTACAGATGTACAGAATTTGGAAACTTCTCATGCAGAGCGATCAAAATGAAAGGTTGCAGAAGCTGGTTTGGAGTTGTAGGAGACTTGCTAGAAAATCCTTAGACCCCAATCTCTGAAAAGTTCTGGTTTATCTGTTTGGTAAAACCAGGATGGCTGTTGGGTACCAGTGATCTGATGTAAAGCACAAATAAAGGAACCAAAATGCTCTCCTAAGCTCTATTCAATGGTTTAAAGAAAGATATCTTGATAAATATGAATGATGGATAAAAGAGCTTCTGAGATCAAGGTCTGATTGAGCAGAATATGTGGTCAATTCTAAATCCCTTCTCTTAAAAAAGTCAAATAATTTGCCTCAAAAAAGGAGAACTTGCAACATTTTGTTGCTACTGGGAATCATTTACTCAACTGGGTTGTTGATTACAGTAAGGATGCTACTGTGGGTAAAGTTAGATCACTGATCCACATTTAAGGGACTGGATCTTAAAATTAAAAAAAAAAAAAAAAATCACCAAAACCCACAGCAGAGCTGAAAGAATATTCCAGAACATTTTTCACCTTCCCAAACTGCATCTCAAGGAAGGTCAGGTCACCAGTGTTCATGCATGATGGAGAAGATGTATTCAGCTGTGCTGTCATGATTATCTTTGTTGTGGGATGGACTGCTGGCACATGAAACATTACTTGAGGGTCTTTGTGATGGAGTATAAGTACTTGCTCTCCTGTGGAACAATGCATTGCTCGCAGCTATACCTTTAGTGATTAACCTGTGAGATGTGTCTGTATGTATATCATCTCTGTTTTTGTGAACAGACACATAGTCTGGTCTTTGCATCCTGATTTTTCATATACATTAGAATACATCTTCAATAACTCAAGAGATCTAATGCTTATCTTAGTGATGAAGTGTGGATTTGCTCTATGGATGTTTATGAAGTTACTTTGTTTTTATATCATTTTGACAAAGGAATCAATTACAGTGAAATTGCTTTTTGTGTGTTACTTGTTACCTGCAGGGTGTATTTTCAGAGAGTAATATCACATCCTAACTAGGTGGATAAGCAGACAAGCATATTTCTAAACAGGATAAATGAGCCCTGGTGAAGCACTGAACTAACATTACATTCCTGCTCGTATCCAACTCATTCACTGATCACACAATCTATCTCTGGATGTATGATGAGATTTTTGGAGGCATACATAGAAGCAATTCAGCAGGCAATATACACAAATTTTCAGCCGACTCTAGGTGCTTAAGTGTTATTAAGACCTTTGAAAATTGCCTTTGATATTCTGAATAAAAAGTCAAAGAGGGTATTTTTACTTTTGATTAAAAATTGACTGAGCAGGTGTAAAGATATATTGCTATTAGCTGAAGGGGAAGCATCTTCTAGAAAAGCATACCAAGTCTTCCTTGGGTTTTTATTTATTATTCATCTTAAAGGTTGCAAGAATAGATGGATAAAGGAAGAATGTGATTTTTTATTACCTGAATTTAAATAGATTGCCCCATTCTCCTCACCTTGAGGAAAGCCTCTTAGCTAGCAATGCCAGGAGGGTCCCTGAGACCTTTGCTCTTCTTTTTTTGAGTGTCTGTAACATGGTCCCTAAACGCTTGCTTCACTCATCACAAACCCCATGAACACCAGCTTGATTACAGCATGGGGGCAAAGGCAGAGCAGGGAATACAGATGTCCTTATTTTGTCCTTTGGGCTTTACCCTGCCCTCCATATCAGCCAGAGAAGCCAACAGATTTGTGACTTCCAGGGACAGCAGGAGGGCCTGGCAGCTGATTTGGAACATCATCAAAAGGGGGTTGGTTGTGTTGTGGCATCACAAGGAAGGATAAACTCGTGAGGATGTCATTGAGGGAGGCAGGTTTGGCGTGGCTCAGATGGGGGTGGCAGGGCTGCAGGAGGGACAGCTGTCACAGGAGACACAAACAGGTTGGGCACTACCCCTCCTGTGTGAGGAGGGTTCCAGCCCCTCTGATGGGAGAAAGCAAGTTCTCCTCAGATGAAGGAATACACAAGACAGAGAGCAAGACAGACTTAATTAGCATAGCTGGTTTGGTAACTAAAATGCCCTGGCATAAGCAAACAGTGCTTTGAAGATTGCAGGGGTTTGAGATTCAGTCTGCTTACTGGATAAGAAGATGGGATTTGGTCTGTTTACAGGAAACAGGAGATGGGATCAAACTTCTCCAAACAAGTGTGTTTGTAAAATGCATGAGTTTGACTATAACATGTATAATCCAATCATTGTAGTAAAAATTATTAACCAACTTGAAATGGTATATAAGCTTCTGGAAAATCTGAGTAAAATCGAATTCTGATCACCAAATCAGTCTTCCCATCTCTCCATCAAACTTCAATACTCAGAAGGTGTCACCCTTATGATGGTCTGAAGCCCAAGGTAAGTAGGTTTATGCTCCCAAAACCTCTTGTTTTACAACAACCATTAGAAGCCAGGTCTTCTTAACATTAAAAATTTCCATCCTTGTTTGCATTTTGCCACGTTCTTGGATGTCACAGTTGTCATGGCACCTATGAAAACTGACTCATTCCTCCTCTAGAAAAACACACCAGAATGTTTGGTCCCTCTCCACTTTGCTTCAATCCTTGAGTCAGTGTCATACTGGTTTTCTGTATCTGTCTCCCAGCTCTGACTGTACTTCCCCAAGACCCCACTTTCCCTTCACTGAAAGGTTCCACAGAGACAATGTGCCACCTTCCCCCCATGGTGAGATGAACTCCTCTAGCCCACCTGGGGAACTCTGGGCTTGTAGTCCCCATGTGCAATGTGGAAATCCAGCAAGGAGTCAAGGTCTTACCTAAGGCTTTTGTTATCTGCAACTGCTTTATTCTTAGACAGCACCAAGGGAGTTCTAAATGTGGTGTGTGAGGGAAATAAACAGTCTTAAACACAATCCTCCACCCTGTCTCTGAATTGCATTTACAGTTGTTGCCTATAGGTGCAGTTTTGCAGTTCTTCCTGATTTTTCATCTGTCCGGCTTAACATTATTGTAAGTTAATGGATGACCCAAAGGAACTGTTTTTAAAGCTTTTTTGTTTCTCTGATCCTGCCATGTTCTTGCTTGCAAAAATGAAATTTCAGCTTACTCCTGGTTTGTGTGGAAGTGTGGGTAGCTGAGAGAAAAGTGGCTTCATCTCAGCACCTCAGGCATGCAAGAGCCAGAGTAGAGGGATGGTAGTGGTATTTGAAGACAGATGAGTGGTAGCAGGAAATCCCTAGTGCCCAAGTTTTGCCAGCCTAGCCTCATCCTTTAAGGACATGAAAAAAAAAAAAAAAATCACATGCTCTTATCTGCTCTCCAAATGCCAGCCAGAACCTAGCATGGGCACAGGTGTGCCAGCAGGAAAGAGATTCCACCAGCTGCTGCTGTAGGAGGAATTGACTTAATCAGAGGTGTGGTATTCCTGCACAAGCTTAGGATCAGCAATGCTGTGAAGAGGAGGGAACTCAGCAGAGGTCAGCCCAGGACAGGGCTCATAACCCTGCAGAAGCAATGAAATGGGTATTTACCTGTATTTTACCAGATCATGTTAGCATTTGTGGTAAGGCAATGCCTTACTCTCTTGAAACCTCAGTCCAGCCTTTACATCTAGTACTAAATTAATATTTTCAAGTCTTATTTTTGTTATAAATACGTGGTGTAAAGGCAAGAAGCTTCATCTTAGCTGCTCCTTACTACAGAAAAATAGGTTAGTGGTCTCCTGAGAGGTCCTTGCTTGTCTCTTCTACTCTTGACCGAGCACTTCTCTTTTCTACTGAGCATGGTTGCAGCTGACAACATTTATCTGGAAAGGAATAAAGCAAGCCTGAAGGCACAGAGCAGGCAGTTCCCATCTGCATTCTTCATAGCAGTCCCCTGCCTGATTTCTCTGCTCTGAAGGAAGGGAATAAACACTGAATACCACAGAAGAAATGAAGTACAAAGTGTGGCCTCTGCTCCCAAACCCTTCTCCCCACCTGATGAGAGAAAGTGTATTTCTTGAACCAACAGAGTCATGAAGAGCTTGGTACTTCAAAAAATGTCTTACAGCTCTCATCAGAGCAAAGGATGGTACAAAAAGAAGCTGGTGTTAGGTCCCCTGAGGATGTTTTATTTCTGTCAACTGGCACCTTCTGGTTTACATATAAATAAAGAGAATCCAGGAAAATGGCATAGGACAAGGAAAGCAGCTATTCTGCAGCATCTGGAAAATGACTTCAGCTGTTTTGAGGGTTTGTCTTTGGTTTATTTTGGTTTTTTTTTTCCTTTTGGCATGGTAAAACTCTATAGCAGGAGGGATTAGAAGAAAAAAAATTAGAAGCTATGTTTAGCAATAGAGATACCAAAAAATTTAAAATAAGATACAATATGAATTAAAAAAAGAAAAATCTGGCCAAGCCATTTGGGAGGAGGGTTTGGGGGAGGAGATGAGAAGGGAAGGAGTCAATCCTAGAGCAGGGGCCAAAGACATGGCACAATCAGATGAGCTTTCCTCGTCCTCAAGGCTTAGCTGAAAATATTTTATTGATGTGTATCCAGCTATATTCTCTTTATCTCTTGCATAGTAGGACTTAAACAGGCCACTCCAAGGCAGTATGATCTAAAATTGGTCTGGGACCAAAGCAGGGCTGAGCCACCCTGGTTATTTGGTAGAAAACTTCATGTTGATCCCTTGAGCTTCTGTGTGTGCAGAAATTGTTTAATATCTGTAGGGTACTTGCAGCCGCCAGCACAGGCTGTCCCCAAAACCCTTCTGCTGCTGAAACAACATGTTGGTAGATCCCAGGGTGCCACAGCAAAAAAAAAAGTGTTCACTTTCACTGGAGAAAGCAAAGGGCTAAAGCAGAGTGAGGCAATAAGGACAGCCAGAAAATAACACAGCAACATTCCATTGCTGGCACCCCCAGCACTGTCCCCCAGGCTGACTCCCTGCTCTCTCAAGGTCCAGGGAGCAGCAGGACCAAGTGAACCATGATATCCAGAAGGAGATACATGAAATACCTCACAGCCAAGAGCAGCAGAATGTCAGGAGAGGATGTGAAGATTAGAGCAATAAAGTGAATAGCAGGAAATGGAATGTTTTAAATAAAGTTAGTTGTTTATGGCTAAATTAAGAGCCTCTCATTAATTCTCTAGTCTGCCAGAATGAAAACCTAATGATTCCCTCTAAAAATACCCTATCCAAAACACAATTAAGAGGCTATTAGTAGGTATAGAGAACAATAAATAATAAAGGCTGTTGATTTTAATTCTTCAGAATTGACAGCTGGAAATGGAGCTTTTGCAAGCTGAGTAGGCTGATACCTTTAAAAGAAAAGATACATATGCCTGTGCAGATTAATTCTAGGCTATTTGCATGTTTTACCTCAGAAAGTAATCTGAGCAGAGGAAAATATGATGCTTATTTCAAAGCCTTCTGAGAAAAAGGGGGAGTAGAAAGTGCTGGCTGCTGCTCTGTCTCACCAACACCAGTAGCTCCCAAGCACTCTGCAGACCACATGCCCACAAATCTTTTGGCAGATAATGAAGAACTATGCAACAGTGAAATGAGCAGATGTCTGCAGTGCTGAAGGAATTACACAAAGTTTAGATAAGGTGTCAGGAGCAACTTCACTCACTGTCTTGCAGACTGTAATTGAAGGCAAGTACAGCATAATTACTGGACAAATGTTGCAAACTAAACTTCCATAATTTTTTAATTTCAAAATGTGACTGCTGTAGCAATTTTTATGAATTTCCCATGTGCATATTCTGCTTTCCTGGCAATAAAGCTTTACTCCCATAAATTTTTCAATAAAGCAAATTTTAGAGTTACATGTACTACTAAACTGATATTAAAATTTCCATAAGGGTGATTGTCATCCTGTTTCCCCCAGACATGGAACCCATACTGTGGGAAGTTCTGTCTAGATGCTACAAAACAGCACATTAGACCTTCATGGATTTCAAATCCCCATGGTTACCTGCTTGCAAGACCGCCATTTCATGCCAAAAATAAAATATTTTAGTAGATGCAATTCATAGAATTGAACAGTAATATATATATAAAAAAATTAATATCAGATCACAAATATCCCTTGAGAAGGAAAAGTAAAAAAAACCTCATGCTATAAGCTAATTATTGCAAGTTATTTTTACTCAGCTTGTGAATGATTAAGAAGGCTTAATTTGGCCAAGAGATGATGGATTTATTTATTAGAAGAGTTGCAATGGTGATTATGGCTTGGGCACTGGAGTAAGCTAGTTCCTTCCCTGCTGCTTTATCAAACTTATTCTTCAGTATTTCAAATGGCTTAATAATAATGCAAAAAATTATACAAGGCAGGTGATATGCTGCATCCAGGAGGTTATAAGGATAAAACCTCTTTCCTTGCCAAAGGTACCAGTAAGCTCTTATTGACCACTGATCCCAGAGAATTTGTCTATGATCTCATTTTCCCATTTACTTCCACACTGAGTGAGTTCAGTCGATATTTAGGGAACTGCAGATGAAGGACAGTGATAGAAATGAGCAAAGTGTGTAAATCTGATCCAACAAGGAAACATCCTTGGCAAAGCTCTATGTTATTGCATCATGAATGATCCAAAATTAAAGCAAATTCCTTCTAGGAGAAAAATCCTCGTAACCAGACAGGATTTTCCCTTTGTGGTAAAGAAAAAGGAAATACAAAAGTCGTTCAAAAAAAGATATCCTACATCAGAGAAGAAAAGGTTAACTGGATTGTATGATGTATTTTCTAGTGATTTTCAAGAAAAACTGGCATCTATGAAGGGACTCATCTGAGGTATGCCAGCTGCAGGGTCCCCTCTATCCAGCACCAGGAGGGGGAAAACCCCATCCTTGCCTGGAGTCAAGGGTACAAACATTTGCATTTCTTTCCACTGAAAAGCAAGGCATATTATCTGTTTAGTTCAGATATCTAAATTTAAGTCAAAGGGATAGCGGTGTAGTAGTAGACATATTCACAGCCAGGAACAGGAGATGAAAGGGTTGCTCTTCTTTTTCCAGAAAACTTCAGCACAAGGAATGTAATTGATTATAAAAGCTGCCAAAATGATTTGAAATGATGCAATTTCAAATCTGTTGAGCAATTCTTTTCTGAAAGACTGAGTAGGTCAGAATTACAGATGTGGGAATATCTTATCTCATTAAAGTCCTCCCTATTCTTCAAGACCCTGCATATGCACAATTATATATTCAATTTGAAATTGAATTTAATTTACATGCTTAATGATCCAGAAACACAAGAACACAGTTAGAGGCGAATAGAAAGTTTGGCAACAATCTCAAAATAAAGAATGGTTAATCAATCAGATGCCTAGGTTATGAAAAAGAGGAAAGAAAACAAGGACAGGCAATGAGTGCTGAGACAGAAACAGAGTACTGTCCACTCTGAGAGCAGATAATCAGCCAAAAGGATGTGAGTCCAAATAATGTCTGAAAAAAATAAATGTCAGGCTAAAACCCTACAACTGGTGCAGTGTAACAATGACTCTCAGCCCTGCTGTGCCTCAGCTGCCCAGTTTGAAACTGAAACAGATATATTATTTTGTTTCTCTGAAGTGTGTCAAGCCACAGCTCAAGAGTTTTATAATTTTGTCGGTGTCTTTGAATTACAATGCAAATATGGTTCGAACAACTTCATACAAAGCCTGGCACAAGCCTGTTGTTTTCTGGGTAATTTTGAAATGATGTAAAACAGATGTTCCCCAATGTCTCCTGTAGAAACATTCCTAGGATGCATTGCATGAGCCAGGAGTCTGGGGGAATATGGACTCTAAAGGAAGACAGTGATCAGGTTGCATCAATGCAGCAATCAGGGAGTGAGGGGTCGTATCAACACCTTCCCAGTGAGGTCTGCAGCAAGGGCACACCCACAGAGGGCATCTGCACAGGCAGGAGAAGTAATGTGATTTTAATATGTTTAAGGAATCTCCAGAAATAAGCATAAACAAGGAAGATGAACCTTGGCTGGAGATCTAATCTGTTTACTAGATGGCTACTGATGGTGCATGAGAGTATAGTATTGTCTCCTGAGGGAAGAATTTTTCTTTAATTTCACAGTCAACTGGAAGGATTTAAGCTTTTGATTAGTTTATAGCCTTCAAGATTTGGGAGTGAAGCTTTTAAAAGAGAGTACTAAAGACTAAAAAGCAAGGAAAAGATAAAAATGAACCAAGTGTTTGCTGTTGTGACAACTTCGTCCCAACTTCGTAAAACATACATTTGGGATCTTTTAGGCTAGAAAACCCTGCAAGAGCTGAAGCAAATTTTTGTGGTACAAAAGTTCAGTCTCTCACCCCAGCAATCTGTGGACCATTAATGTCTTCCTCAGGACAATTAAGGCACCCAAGAAATGTTGTGCAAACTCTGATGAGAAACTGATCCTGAGATGGTAAATCCTTTAGTAGTGAACTCTGAAGGACAATACCAGGACAGAGGAAGAGAAAAGAGACTAGCACTTTATTGCTGCTTTCATGTGCTAAATCTGACTTTCTTTTCACTTATTGATTTCAGAAAATGAAGTCCTAATATGCTGCAGGCTAAATGAGAATAATAATAATAAAAAATCTTTCTTACAGCTATAAAACTATGATGCTCTACTATGCTGTAATTTTAGAAATGCTATAAAGTGTTTGATTGGTGGCATAAAGTTACTCTTTACTGCATCCATCATCAGAGTTTCTCATGTAGATGGATTGCCTTTGTTTAATAAGGAAGGGGACAAGAGAGCAACAGGAAGGATCCACACACCGGGCATAATTCCTTTGAGAACCGGTGGGAAGATTTATTCCAAGTTCACATTTCCCTCCTTGTGAGCAGGACATCTGGCTTCAAACCTGGGCCAGGTTGCTGGGCCACCACAGAAACTGCAGAGGAGGTTGGTGGAGTTCAGGCTCAAGAGACAGCTGGGTCACAAGGTAGCATGACTGCTCCCAGGGTGGCAGCAATATTAAAAAAAAAAAAAAAAAGGCTGAGAAGGCTTTAAAGAAACTCTTCCAAAAACAAGAAAGGTTCAGAAATGGTCTGTGCAGGAAAATATTGGCTTTACCAGACCTTAAAAGTTTCAGAGGACTGTGAGGAGCCTGTTTGTGTCAAGACTCCTACTGAGAAATTGTTTGATATCCAGTGAACAAAGTGTGTTAATATCCTGTGTGCTCCTTGCGGGATCTCTTTTGGCCAGAATACTTTGAATTTAGAAGGCATTTCTGGGCACTAGGCAGCACTCTCACTGCATCCAGCAGCAACAGTGACTTGCAAACAGTTCAGCCAAAGACTGAGGTGAGAAAGAATCTTGTGTGGTCCCATCCCCAATCTAGAAATTGAGCTGAAAGAAGAAATGTACTTGGCAGATATGTTTGAGTCTACATAGTAAACAGCTTCATAAAGCAGCCAGTCATCTCACTTTTAAGTGACAGCTACATTTACCCCATTTAAAATAATGAATTTGGGTTGAGGCACACTGTTGATCTTAAAAATAAGTACAAATAACCTGCAAGTTCCCTTTCTCCAAAACTCAGATCATTTATTTTTCTAGGTTGCTTGCAGTATGGTTGCTTAACTTCCCCTTCATTGTAGATTTTATTATCTCCTTTTTCTATATCCTATTATTCCAGGGGAGCAGGAAGTTAAAGGGAGCCAAAGGGAGAGATTTCAATGAGATCACATCTGTTAGTGGGAGAAACATTGCTGGAATATTGTCTTGTCATTTGCTAGATGGTGTTAATGAAAACATTATGCAGGTTGCTGTGGGATAAGAGAGGCTCATTGCAGATGCAAACAGATGTTTCAGTACCAAAGTAAAAATGCTGGGAATAATTTTAGCTGTAATTAACGTAGTGCATTTTATAACAAATTTGTACCTTTAAGAGAGTCTTGAAGCTGTAACCTTGAATTATGTGATTGCTTTATGACAAATGTCAGTGGAGCACTGTGGAAATTTTCTCTAGTAAGGATGAAGACACCATACTTTATGTGTCTTCAAAGGGGCTCCTGTGAATATTAGTGCAATTGCTCCTTTATAGGCATGGTCCCATTGCATGCTAAAACCCACTTCCCTTCCCTGCCTTCCCAGCTCCATGATCACTTCATTCCACAACTTTCTGCAATAATGCTATTGCTGAGGAGAAATTCCCACCTCCTTCCACCTGGTGATCAGCTTCTGCCCTGAAACCTTGGGACTGATTTAGTAGCCCTTATAATTTCCATGCTGTCCTGCAGTAGTGGCTGTTTTCTAGGATATCTCAAGTGTTGAGAGGGATGAGTAATGTCGTTTAGAGGCTTGTGCTGAGAATGAAGACATTAGGAACTGAGCCCTTTGCAACAAATCATTCTCCCCACAAAGAATAATGGTCACTGTGCTCTCTTAGAGCCTGTGGTGTGAGCGTGGCTTTCCCCCCATGTCAGAGTCCACCAGCCTCACTAAAGTCAGTGAGAGATGCTTGCATTAGTAACACCAAGGTGTGCTCACTGTGCCAAAGCAAGAGAGATGTGCTTTTGTGCTAGGGAACCACAGCTGCCTGAGTTATTGTTGCAGAGGGTATATCCTTGTCAGCCTTAACAGTAATTTATATTCCCAGGTCAGGCATTTACAGGAAGTCAGCAGTGTCAGTAGGGGATGAATCAGCAGAAGCTGCTTTTTGGAAAGTAACCTCTGGAACAGGTCTGACAACCAGTCTCCCTCAAACAGTTATGGCTCCTGATGGACTCAGAGATGTTCTGACATCCACTAATGAGGATGGGACAAAATGGTCCCTGTAGTTTGTAGGTCTGGGCTGGGGGATTTCTGCTTGGCTCAGGTCCCTGCAATCCCATGCAGATGGAAGTGCTGACAGCAGCAGCATGGCTGGGAAAAGCCACAGGGGCTGGATCTGTAGCCACACCCATCTGTGGGACTGCTCATATAGGCCACACAGGGCAAAACTGTAGAAAAAAATGGGATTATGTATTGAGTCTGAGACTACTGAGTCCCAAAGGAGAAGCATTGCTGCCCTGACCCAGGTGTGGGGATGTCAGCAGAGCAATTTTTGGGAGCAGCTCAAGCCCTGACCCCAGAGCACTCCCAGAGCACTGCACTGCACAGGGTGATGCTGAGGCCATGGCATGACCAGCACGGCTGCTCCTTGTTCATCACTGTTCTCTTCTCCCACACTGAGTCTGAAACTGCTGTCCTTCTTAATGCTGCTGTGTAACAAAAGCCTGAGCATTATCCCAGCAATCAAAAACTTCTCTCCCTTTGTGTTGAAATGTGGAGCAAAAAATCAAAATGGCTGGATAGTGAGTATTTGGCCAGCTGTGGTAACCAAAAGGGGTTGTGCAACACATACAAGTTCACTCTGTCTTGGCCTGGATATTAATTTGGACTAGGCTTCTGATGATGTATAGTCTGTGATGACAAGGGTAATTTTTTTTCATGTAGCACTTTTTACCTTGTTGTTAACTGCACATTAAGGAGTCCTAAGTCATAGCCAGACATTTATTTTACTCCTAAATCACCCACAGAATCCCAATAGGAAGATAATTTATCAATAAACCAAACAAATTCCAGTAACTGGAAATATATGGGAAAGGATTATTTGCCAATAGAGCCTAGGTATATTTTTTTCTTTCTTTCTGGTCCTGCAGATAAGGAGACCTAGTTAAAATGCTTTGTTACACCCAGTTTACTTTTTTCTGCCCTATTTTAATGATAGTGGGCAGCATATTCTCCCCAGCATTAAAGGGACAAATCCTGCTTCATAATGGTATAAATCCAGGACAACTCCACTGCAGAGTTCCTTCACAATACTTCTGTAATATGAAGGAAGAATAAGCCTAAAAGTCTTGTATTGCAGAAAATGGTAGAGAGGCAGAAGGACAACTGGGTTAAAAATCCTGATAAAGAACAGTTGTGTGAGATACCTGTAATGACAGGAGCTGATTTGGGAAACTGTGAGAGGAAAAAACCTACCTTTCTATAAATGCTTTTCAAAATACAAATGTTGAAATCTCTTTTAAAAATCTGGCATGAGATGCAGTTCAGAGAAAAAAAAACAAACCAAACAAAACAAGTGGGTTAATTTTAATGTTGATTTTACTGTGGGGAATTTCTTCTGGCCAGGACATGGGATGTTTGAGGCGCAGGCACCTGGGGCACCGTAGCAGTCCAAACATGCTGACCTTGATTTCAGGTGAGGCTGTGAGCTGAGCCTAAGGTTAGTGCTGAAGAGCTAGAAATAAGGCTTTATGTTTAAAAGACAAGATCAGAAGTGGGATCAAAATGCAGCTGTAGTAGTCAAAATTCTTCCAAATAGCCAAGGTCAAGGTGTTCAATTTCAAGCTCTTGAAGACATTCCTTATTTCTCACCTTTGACTTTCCTATTTGCTTTTTAAAACAAACTTAGAATTACTCAAAGTTGTCCCTGAAAGAAACAGAAACCCCACCCTTTATCTGTCTGCAGTGAAGGGAAGCACAGATCTCTGGTCCCTTAAGGTGAAGGTCAACAGACAAGCTGGTGTTGAGAATCTGTGTAGCTGCTAAACAGGTTTGCATCACCTCTTCTCCTACATCCATCCCTGTGTGCTGACCTCTTTCCTTGCCCCTGTTCTATCCCTGCATGATGCAATTGAGAAAACTGGCTGCAACCTGCACCAACCATCCTGGCTCTGCTTCCAGGCCTTTCTAACTGCTACAGTCCAGCAGATCTGCAAATCTCACTTTAGGAAAGAATTCATTTCATTTAAAGACAATAACTGAAAGGCCAGGGTCACTTGTAAGAAAAGAAAAGTAGAATCATGTCTCTTTTAGAGTTGTGTTGGGCTGTTGATGCACCTGGCTGTGCCTCCTTATCTGTTTTCAATCTCATTTGCAGTGCTGGGAGTGTTTAAGCCCTGGGCAGCAGCTTATTTCCCCTCACAAAACTTAGTCCTGCTGCTGTCTGTTTCCTTTGTGCTTTGGAGGTGTTTGGTGGGGTTGTTGCACAGATCTCTGTCGGACACAATTCAGCTCCACTGGTGGGATCTGCTCTCTGCTCCATGCCTGGCCATGTCCTCGTGCAGCTGCGGGCTCTGGAGCTGAACTCGGTCAGCCAAAGATAAGAGGCAATCCTCAGAGGTGCTCTAGGATGTGTGTGAAAACCCAATCAAGCTATTTTTTCCTTCTGCCCGTTGTTCAAAAGGGCATGGGGCAGAGAGAGATAGGGGACACAGAAATGTGGCGAGACTGAAGTGAAAAGATCAAACAGTGGCTGGTTGCATTTGGTGGGGGAAGAAACAAAAAAAGTGTTTTGCAGCAGGGACAGTATCAGCATAAAGTCTGGAATATGTTTAAACTGGGAATTGCAGAGAAGTTTCTGTATGGAAATTGTCTTTAATGCCAGGATAGGTAGAGCATGTGGCTCTGTAGCACCTGGCACTTGGGAGGCTGTGTGCAGTGTACAAGAGCCATGGTGGTTGGCATGGGCTACCTCCTCCACTGCTGTGAAAAGAAACGAGGGCAGGAGAAGGGCTGGACTGCTGCTCCAGAAGCAGAAATGTGGGTCAAAACCTTCAGGCTGAAGCCCGCACAGCCCCTGCTCCCAGTCTGAATGTCCTGGCATGATGGACCTGAGGCTTTCTCTCCTCTAACACCAGCGTTTGCAGTGTGCTCTGATACCTGTGGACAGTTGTCCTGAGCTTTTTTTCAGTTGGCATTTGTGATTTCTGAGCAGTTATTTGGTGAGAAATCCTGTACTTGAATACTGTGACTAAAATGTCTGTTGCTTTATTTTCTGCTGCTACGATACTAATTTTCACCTGAGATTACTTCTGGAACTGTTGTCCTCATCTTTGCTTGATTTTTCTGATAGTACAGCCCTGAGACTTTTTCAGGTGCAGTGTGAAAAATTGCTATAATTGGAGAGGGTGTGAGAAACAAGAACCTCCTGTTTCCCACTGCTCCCATCAAGATGAAAAGAGAAATTAGGAAAGTTAAGCTGGAGCCAATGTTTCCCCTGGATGGTATTTTTCTTACTTCTTTGTCAGCCTCATTTACCATTTCCCAGACTGTGCCTCAGTGATTTGGATTAGGTGAAAACCCTCAATAACTTGAGCAGCTCAGTATGCACAGCACAAAGAAAGACTTTTTTAATACAGAGATGCTCTATGCATTCTTGCCTCTGAAAAAACATAAGTGGAATAAGAGGTTGTTCAGGAGGATGAAACCACTCCCTATTTCACTGTTAAGGGCAGGATGGGTGAAGAACTGAATGGTGGAACTGGTTGCAATGACCCTGCACCACCAGAACCCCCTCGCACAAGACATGCAGCATTCCATGCTAGCATTCCTTTTCCTGAAAGGGATTCAGTCTCAGACAGCTTTGCCAGCAGGCATTTGATTCATGCAGAAGCCAAATAACTGTGGGAGGAATAAAACCTAAAGCAGGGAAAGAAGAAATGCAGGCAAATTCCACCAGGTGTACTAGAGATACAGCTGCTGTCAGTGCCCAAAAAGGATGGCTTCCTAATCCTGCCCATTTGAGAAAATGGGAATCAAGTCTGGAGTGTGACTTTCTTGGCAGAGCTGGGTTAACAGTTGGGCTGAATGATCTCGGAGGTCTTTTCCAAGAGAAATGATTCCATGATTCTGCACTACAGTGTGTGGCTCTGGATAAGTACTGGAGCTCTAAAGTATGTCTGCAGCAAACTGCTGCTTATGGGGATGTCATGAATTATTTAAGAGTGAGGATGCACATTGAAAAAGTCTGTTCTTTGCTACTGAGCCAAAGGGCAGCCCAAATGTGTTCCCTTGTTTGTGTCCATCCCCAAATTGTGTGGGAGCAGATACTGTCCACTAGCTCTGCAATGCATTAATCACAGGGGTATACCAAGGTTAATGGTTCTCTGCCCAATTTCCACTTGGTTTTCTATACGTGCATTCTGTCACTGAGTTTAATATTTGTATATTTCTGCCAGGTTCATGGCAAAGAAGTAGGATCTTTATCTGAAGTCTTTCTCTTAGAAACAGAATTCCTGACTGGAAATCAGTCAGGGAGAATTCAGTGTTTTCCCCCTCCTGTATCCAGTCCATCACCTTCCCTGCTGCTTGTTACCCTGAAATGACAAAGAACAGATTCAGGTCAGAGACCACTACCCAGTGTTGAGGTTGTTTCTTTTCCTGTTTAAGCAGGGAGGGGTGTGAGGGGAGATAGGATAGACTTTAATTTATGGTGTAAATACTGAGCTGTGCGAGAAGAGGCTGGTGCATTTCAGAAGAAAGCTGTTCTTAGAACAGCCTCTGCCTTTGTGCCAAAGTCTCTCCAGAAATTTCTGAAATTTAGCTAAGAGGGCTGTTGGGATAGCAAAATACAGGAAAACATTCCCAAAAGAGTGGTTTCGTCTGTACACAGGCAGTGATAGCCTGTATGTTCAAGACCTCAGTTCTGGACAAAAAATATAAGACAGCCTTAGAGATCCAAATGACTTTTCTTCATATTGAGACAGCAGGATCATGGTAATCATCACAACAAAAATGTGCATTGCCATTTGTGCATAGAGAGGGGCTCTGAGCTCTAGAACAGGGGTTGAGCTAAAGGCAGGCAAAGGAACAAAGGTAGGCAGGGCTGCTCTCTGATGATAACCAGGGCTGCTCCCCAGCCTCCAAAGATTTGGCTACCTTGCATAAGTAGATCAGCTCCATGCTCCCTCCAACAACTCTTCTTACTGCCTGTGCCACATTCCTCCCAGGAAAGAGTCTGAGGGTCAGCCAGACTAATTCTTCCCTCATCTTTCCTTCTTACTTAATAGAGAGGGAGTTAAATGACAGAATGATAAGCTGCAGATCTGGCTGGATATAAACATAAGAAAGAGGAGGCTTTGAGGCTGGCTTATCTCTCTACGCTTCCACAATGTCTAACAAACCACAGAAATAAAAGCAGAACCAGAATAGTCTTTTTGTTGTTGTTTTGTTGTTTTTTTGGGTTTTTTTCCCCTTTTTGTCCAACTCTCTTTGGTTTAAAAAATACACTTTGAAAAGTACAGTTAACTCTCAAGATTTAGGATCTCTGCAGTAAACCTGACAATGCTTGCAAAACTAGCCCATTGGTTGTGTAAGCAGCTGTTACCTTGAGATGTCTGATTTTGCCCATTTCACTATACCCCCTAGCAAGCAACCTTCTAAACCCTCTGCAGGTTAAGTCCCTGCCATCTGAGATAATTTCAACCAAGGCCCCCCAAAAAGCAACACTTTGTACAGGAATTGCCTTGGGTGAGGAAAGTTTGTGGCTTTTAACGTTTCTGTCTCACCTTTCTAAAACTTCTATGACCACCTCCCCCAACTCCCACCCCAGCTTTCAGGTTTTACCCCTTGTTCATGCAAGAACAATATGAAAACATGAATACACTGGTGATGGGTATGGAAGATTACAGCAACTGATGAAGAGCCCAAACTGTTTGAGTTCAGTTGAAAATTTATAATTTCAAACTAATTTCATTAATTCAGTGGCATGACTCAGTGTTTTCTAACACATCTTTGGTTCAGCAGTAATATATTGCTTGGGTAATCTGCTAATAGCTTCTTTAGAATTGTTGTATTGAAACCAGCCTGGTTTGGATTGCTTCCCCCACTCCTCTGCCCCCCTTATAATATTGCAATGGGGTATTTGTCATGCTGCAGAAAAGGAACTCAGAAAATTGTATTTTCTGCTGTAAATTAAAAGTATGATAGAAGGAGTTTTCAAGATAGCTGTTCTGTGAAGGGTGTCACTGTGGGAATGGCTTCTAAAACAGCCTGATTTTGGGACCAGATTTTTGCCAACCACTTACAGACAGATAAAAAAACTCTGAGAGCTTATCAACACAAAGAAAGGCTGGAGTTGAAGCTAATTAACTTTTATCTAATTTGGAGTACACATGCAGGTATTGATAGCTGTTACATTAGGTGTCTCTCTCCTCCAACAAGCCATATGTTACGGAGAACCTGCTCATCACTCGTCCCGCCGCCCCTCGCCAGCCAGAAACCTTTCAGGCTCATTTCCACTGATAAGAAATGTCAAATACTCCAGGCTTCCCAGCAACAGCCAGGAGCCCGAGGGGCTGCCTTCACAACCAGCTGGCTTGATATCTTTTTCTTTCAGGTGTATTGTACCATTAGACAAAACCACAGTGCCCACGTGCTGCGCCGTGCTGCTCCCTGATGCAGCCGGTCAAGCCAGGCTGTAGAAGTCCCTCTCCAGCACACAAATCTTTTCTGTTTCTTGTTCTCACTGCTCCTTGTACTCTCTAGCGAAACAAATACATTTTTAAATAACATGCCATTACTATTTAGACTTTTCCCTCTTTTTCTCTTTGTGTTTTTCTTTTTCTTTTAAGGAAAGAATTTTCACATTTCTCTCACTGTTCATGCCTGTAAATCTCTAGCCAAAGGTTTTCATAGCAAATACTCTCCTAACATATAATTTGTGGGCATTTCCTTGGCTTGCAGGTGAAGCATTTAAACTTCCAGGTCTGCTATTTTGAATCAATCCATAATTATACCTTTCATGGGAAGCTACAGAATGATTTTACAATATAGGGAAATTGGAAAGCGGGCAGGGCTCAGGAGTACGCCAGAAGCACTATGATTTGCAATATTTACAGTCATGTACTGTAATGTAGAAACTGTGTCATTGTGTGTGTGTTGTGATCCAGATCCTCTTGTGAGAAAGCAATTCCCTTTTCCACAACTGGCTCTGCTCCATGTGATGTGGCCTTGTACACAAAAGAGTACTCCACGAATGGACAGAAGCATTTTGAAAGATTGTTTAGAAGGGTAGAGGGACCAGATTCATGGTTGGCCAAATGTGAATGAGGCTGAATTATAGGCCAGTAGATTGGCACTTGCCTGTAAATGACAACAAGTTACAGCCATGGCAGCTGCATGAACAGCAGACAGAGGTTTCCATTGCCCTTAGCAGCAAGAATAGTTTTACTCTTTCTTCCCCTTCTCCCGTCCTTGATTCTTCAGCCTTGGATCCCCACCTACCTCTTGTTTTTCTGCTGTCAAATCTTGCTTAGGATGTTTCTCTACTCCTGGAACATTTATTATCTACACAAGATTTTGGTGCTCCCAATAAAGGGTAATATCTCATGTTTCATAGAGAAATGAGGAAACACTTCTCAGGTTTGACAGGAAAGGCAGTTTGGCAGATGGGGAAGAGGAGCCTTGTTGATCACACCAGAGCAAAACCCTCTTGAAAGAGGCATTGACTTAACTGTGTAGTCTATTGCTGATAATGGATGGCTGCCTGTTTCCTGTTGGGAATATTTAATATATCTGCTTTAAGGCTGCATGGGGACTTGAGGTTGGCTGGTCCTATTAATAATGCATGGGATGGCTGGATTTAAGTAATTATTATGCACAGAGTATAGTGCAGTGACATATTGGTACAGAAAACGATTCCTTTAATAGGCTTGTTCCTTTTGGCTAGATCCCTGAGATAACCAGTTTGTTTGTTTGACAGGTTTATACCTTTCTCTCCTCCTTAGATTTTCATTAAAACTGAACACTTTTCCTCAACAACTGAGCAGTGTTAAAGAAATCTCAGAGCTCTCAAGGGTAATGGGGTGGTGGGGTACTGCCCTGGGCACTGATGGGCATTGACATAAATCCCATGCCCACACATCCTCTGCAGGGACGGGTTTGCCCCGAGGTGCAAGGCAGAATGTGCCACACTCCGTGTGCAGCACATGCCCAGCATGTCCTAACCCTAACCCTAAACACTAACCTGAACCCTAACCCTAAACCCTAACCCTAACCCAGCCTGCAGCTGGCTCTGGGAGGAGGAGGCAGTGCTGGAGCCCAGCTTTCCATCTTGTTCCCAGAGTAGAAGGTGCTTCCATGTGCAGATCATACAGGGAGCCCCTGATCCTGCAAGCTCACAAATGTAGCGAGGAGTCCAAAACAGAATTAAAGTAAAATGAGAAGTGTTTCAATTGCTTCAGTTGGAGGAAGTAAGAAAAAGTGAAAATTGAAGAGCTAAGAGAAAACAGAGCTGGGATTCTTCATAGTGTGATTCTCAGGGGTGAATTCAGCCATGGTAGCAGTCCAGTCTTAAGCAGGTTGGTTTCTTTAATGTGCAGTTTTTGTGAGCACTTTGCTGCTCTATTTATTCACAAACTGCTGCCTTTGGGAGACAGCTATGGCTTGAAAGGATTGATTACTGAGTGCAGTCCCCTGAAATGCATTCAACCATTTTCTTTGTATTAGCTAACTTGATGTGGTTTATAAACAGAGAATCTTGTAGAGACTGATCATTAAAGAAATTTCTATCTGCTTAGCACTGACATCAGTGTCGCCACTGGGGGGGCAGGAATTGGTCAGGAATTCCTTTTTGACTGCACAAAACTCTTCCTGTTTTCTTTCTCTTACAATATATGCTTTTTGTTCAGGACATAACTTTCTCTACTAAATATAACAGGAAATCAAGAGCACTGGCGCCTTTGACAGCTACTCACATGATAAGAACTCTCCAGATACAGCAGCTTTTGATTCCTTCTCCTATATGCTGCCTTCATCATGAGTGAAAGCACTTTATCTAGAGAAGAGGGTCTGTGAATCCCATGCCAGTTTGTTGCAATCTGGCAATCTTCACTTAATTAACTTACCACTAACTCTTAGCAGCTTGTAATTTTTTTTCTTCCAGACAACATTTTCATGCTAGATCCCCCAAAAGCCCCACAGCGTGTTTAATTGAAGATATGATAATTGTAAGTTACTTTGCTGCAGCTGTTTAAAGTAAAAAGAGGAAAAAGAATCCATTAAGGCTATCTGAATTATATCACAGGAAAAAGTCTAATTTTGTTATATGTGCCACCCTTAGGCTGAGCTAAATTGTGACTTTCATAGCCCAGCCTGAGGGTGGTTACTTGACTTTTTTTCCACTTTTTTTTCCTGACTATTTCAGAGATAATGTTAATGTCCTTTCTCCACTCAAGCCAACAACGAGAGTGTTTTATTTCTTTTAAACTTTAGATTGGTGGCATCTTGAGTATTTTTACTTCAAAGACAAACTCCCTGTGAACAGGTCAGGAGCTGGGGGCTTGAAATAGTTTCTGGATCTTTCAGCTGAGCACCCAGGGAGTCAGGCTGCTCCTGCCCTTGTGGTGAGTGGTGGAGATGTGGTGTGTACTTTGCTGAGCACTGGTGTTGTGCTGTCCTCCAAGGCATGGTCTGACGCTGGCAGCTTAACAGGATGATTTGTTCTTGATTTATTTTTTTTTTTTTTAGCATATTGGGCACAAATAACCTCTCAATCAAGGTTAGTACATGGACATCTCTTGGTGTAGCCATCTCTGTAGAGGAATACATTAAGAGTAGTGTCACATTCTTGATTGTTTTGTTGCTGAATCTGTTTCTGATCCATTTTTTTTTTCTTCAGGCATTAAATGACTGGGCTGGTTCAGGAAAGGCTGTGCAGGAAGAACCCAGTGCAATCACACCCCCTGGACAACTGAAGGCATCTTGCAAAGTGGCAAAGGTGAGACCCCCTGGGGGCACTGAAGGTCCCCAGCTTTCCCTGGAGTCAGCAGGTTTAAGATCACTTATCCAAGGGCCAGTCTAGATGCAGCCTCATTGAGAGGTGTCCTGCAGAGAAAGACCTCAGCTTCAGCTCCTAGTAATGGGAGCTTATTGCAAACCATTAATTGTTTTGTTTGAACAGCAGGACATGCCCTAAAACTCTCTTATATCCCCTTAATAAGGACAAAACTACTACAGCCTCAGAGTGCAGCATCACTAAGCAATAAAACCCTGTGTATATATGACTCTTTTAATAGGCAATTTGTTCTGATAGTGGAGATTGTTGATAATAAACAGTAATTTTAAGGATTTTGTCCTGTCGCCTCTTCTGCCTAAGTCAGAAGAATTTAGTTCCCATTCCTTCATTTATAGAACTTCTTTTATGCCCCAATATACAGCTACTGGACAGACAAAGACTGAAAGTTTTTTAAGTTAATTGCATGAGCTGTGAACATGCTACGCTTGTGTTTCACAGGATTGTGATGCACATGTAAGATATAAGTGTTTTTTCCTTCCCCCAAATCTTCAAGAATAAACTTGGAATGGAATTTACCAGATTGCTTGGGGGAGTGATCTCTGCTGATCTGAGTGACTGTAGGTAGATGGGGCTTCAGCCACTTGCTCATGGGGGTTTCCCAATCTCCCAAGACTGAAATCTTCTCCCCCTGCATTCCATAGCGTGCATGCAGCAGCTGTGTTGAGACAGCTCTGACCTGGCCCCAGGGATTGCACACCCCTAAGCAGGTGAAGCACATGGGTGTGTACCTGGAGAACATCTTGCAATCTGGTTTGATTTGGAAGCAAAGCAGTTCTTGAATTTAGAGACTGCTCTATGATGCATAACAAAGTGTGGTAAGGAAGGGTGAGGGTGGGGAGATTTGCTTCCAAAGCATACCCCTTCTCTAAACTAAAATGCTAAAGGAGAAGCATCAATTGTGTCTTGAAATGTTTCAGACAGCCCTAAAATGAAAGAGAATCCCCTGTGTGCATGACCAGCTGCTACCTTTTACCTGGAAGAGGAGCTATATTGCATCTGCTTTATTTATTTGCATGCTGCTTTTTGTTTGTACTCAAGGACATGCTGTCCTTCCTTACAAATTAATGCCCAGGGTGGATTGGAAGCTTTGAGGAATGGTGAGGTGAAACAGTCTGCTATGTTATGACCACAATAAAATGTGTTTTGTGTCCAGAACAGTCATTATAAGAAAGAGATGTTTGAGGGGAGTGTTCATAACATTCTTCTCAATGACTGTGAAGCACAGTGAAGTAGAATGTTAAGGTATAAACCTTCCTGAGTGAATTACAGTCTTGAGGTTTGGTATTTGATAGTTGGTTTTGTGTTTTTTCTCCCCTCTAAAGACGGAGTATAGGCTCTCCTCTCATCCATTATAAGTTCCCAAAATGACAGACATTCCTATGGGATTAAAAGCACACTGAATCAGAGATCACTAAAAGTTTTTACGGCAACCCCTAAGGAATAACTCTTCTGAATAGAGGTTCCTTTTAGACCAGCATTGTGTGACAAATCAGTCTTGAGGACTGTTTGCAAAGCCATTACAATGACACTTTCCTAGCCACATGCATTTAAATTTTGTGCCCATGGAAAACAACCGCCCTGGCTTGGGTTTGCTGGTTTTAATACATTCTTTAGAAGTAACAGAGCTCAAGCATATTGGATCTGAACTGCTGCTCCAGGGTTCGTGTGGGGCCGGAGCAGCTGGAACTGCGCTTGAGCACATTCTTTGGTGCTGGTGGGGTTTGGTTGGGGTGTTTTAGTGTATCAACAAAGTAACAAATTCCTTAGCTGGTGCCCTATGGCTCCCCTGCAGTGGCTGATGAGCAGGAATTGAGAGATTTACTCTGACTCCATTCCCTGAGCACTGAGCAAAGCCCTGTGCACTGAGGTGACAAAACCAGGACTTCCTTTATGCTGCCTCCATCCAGTCACATCACTATGAACCCCAGTAATTTAATAGTACAGCTGTGTCGGCTGCTGTTCCTTGGTTCTGGGATATTAGCTGATGTAAAAAGTAGCCCCAAGATTTACAGTGATGCCCACCCAGGACAGTGTTGCTGAGCCATCAACCTTCAAGAAAAAAAATGCCTGGATTCCTTTTTTTTTTTTTTTTTTTTTTTTTTTTTTTTTTTTTTTTTTTTTGTGTGTGTGTGTGTGTGTCTTAAAGGTAGCTCTTAAATAAGTGGCTCTTCTCACTTGGCTCCATTTCCTCCAGTGCTAAAATGCAAGTGTTTCCTTTTCTAACCTAGTGTGCTGTGGGGATTGGAAAGCATTTTCAAGATGAAATGGAAATCTTGCAAAACATGCTGAGATTTCTTCAGAGGACCTTACAATAGAGTGCTAATGCCAGGCAAGAAATCCATAACCCATGACTTGTGATACCCTGTCCTCTCTTATAGTCACTTTGCAAAGTCTCATTCAATATTTTTTGCCATCAAGGATTGCCTAGACAAGGATTTGCAGAAAGAATTATGCCCTACAAAGCACCTTTTTTCTTTTTTTTCTTTTTTTTTTTTCCCATCAGTTGTTGAAAGCTAAGTGATAAAATATTTCAAAGATAATTTTTTCCCCCAACTTACTTTGGAAATTGTTTAGAAAGTTTGGAGCTGTACTGAGCAAAGCCTGAGCCACCTGAGAAATCTCATGCCTAAAGGCTCATGGAATAAAAACAGAGCATAAGCTACAAGAAACCTTTTCCTTAGGACAATACTGTGACCTTTAATTTTTTAAAAGTAACTTTCCAAAAAGAAGTTGTGCTCTGAATTACTTACACTGCCTTCTTGCTTCTGTCCTGGCTCAGTCAAAATCCAAGGCATGATCTGACACTGGTAGCTTAACAGGATGATTTGTTCTTGATTTTTTTTTTATTTTTTTTTTAGCATATTGGGCACAAATAACCTCTCAATCAAGGTTAGTACATGGACATCTCTTGGTGTAGCCATCTCTGTAGAGGAATGCATTAATAGTAGTGTCAGATATGATTTATCTTGCGTTTCTTTGCTGTCTCTCTTGCTTCCAGTGGAGGAATGCAACCTTCTTCTTTGCTAGTAGATAAAGGATTAGCATTGAAAAGTGCAGTGTCCCCAGAGCCAAGGCATCTCTCCAATCGTTTTCTGCTCAGAAGGAGATGGTGCCTGCTGGCATGAACATGCTTCTTGTCCCTGGGGCCACTGCCCATCTGGCAGAGAACCAGCAGCAAACCTGCTCCCAGCCCTTGCAGCTGAGCTTCTGCTTTCTCTTCCTGGACAAGATGTTTATTTTAAATCCACCTCAAGGCCCCAGGGCTCACAGAGCCCACCTTTCCCTAGTTTGGCAGATGGATGAAGACAAGTTTTGAGAACAGATTTTAAAACCATGTCTAAAATTTGAAGTTATCTGATAGAGAACCACTCAACAAAGAATAAAAATCAGAACCAATTTTATCCACTTTAAGCAGTAGCTTTGTTGTGTACACAGAGACAGAACAATTAAAGCAGGACGTCAGCTCACTCTGAGAATGGTGCACTATAGTGTATTGGTGGTACTAAATATTCCAGGCTCCACAGTGCAAGTGGAATGGTGCATACCTGAGTGAACTGCTGCTACATGATTGGGTCCCAGTAGATTTAAAATCTCCTGCCTGTGTGCAGCTGTTGGTCAGAGCCATTCATGTGGCAGAGAACAAATATGCTGTTCCCTTTCATGAACTTGGGGTATTTAGGGATAAGGCATCATTTATTTCTCTTTGTAAATTAATTATCTGTTTTGTATTGTTTTGGTTTTTTAAAAAAATAATTTGTGAGTTTTGTAATGTAATTGTAGACCTTGCTCTCTGCTGTCCCTGGGGTGGCAGCTGAGGAGATGATTTCTTCTGTAGAGAAGAGGATTTGCTGGGAGAGCTCACAATGTGGCTTGTGCAGCAGCGGAGCTGCTTCATGAAAGAAAATTTATCTGTCTTTATACTGCACTTAGAGACATCCTAGTGCCTGTTTCTCTGCCCCTGGTTCAAACTGGCTTCAAGGCAGAGAGTGAAAGGACTTTGGGTTTTCTTGATGGGGAGATAAGGGATGTAGATTCTGCCAAGCTGAGAGCAAGGGGAACAACAATCCTACAAACTGGTAAGGGTTTGCTGCTGATACCTAGGAGTCTATTTGAATTCCTTGGGGTTTTTTTACCTCTAATGTAGAGAGCTAAATAAGAGGAAATAGAGGTGCCTGTATGAGAAAAGAGAAATTATACAATTAGCCCTGCAGGAAGAGGGAATTTGTGCTCTTAGGCAGGGTCTGGTGATAGTGTCAGCACACAGACACTGCACCATCATCCCCGCTGCTGCACCCAGCCCATGGTGGGGATGGTTTGTCTGGAAGGTGATGGGGTTTGCATGTGTTCATCCTCTGACTGCAACTTGGTCAGTAAAGGCTGAATGCTCAAGGAGAGACATCAAGGGGTTCCTGTTTTTGTGCTCAGAGGGGAACTGGAAGTGACCCAGCAACTACTCTATGAGTTTAGAAATTAGAGGGTGTTCACTAGTCTTTCTCACTTCATGTATTTTTTGAATTCTTGATGGTTATTTCTTTAAGAACTGTTGAAATTCCATGTTAAGAGAGGGAAACGTTTCTGGAGATTGTTGTAAGCAAGAGTTGGAAATAGCATTTGTTAGTGCTCAAAATCAGCAGGTAGAGAATGTTTCAGCACTGATAAATTGAACTGTTTGAAGTTTCACATGGAAGAGGAGGAACAAGGAACTGTTATTTTGGTGACTTACTAAAAGATTCTGATCACTGTTCTTGAAAACTAGGGATGACTCAGTTACCATTTTCACCTTTTGAGAAATACAAACCAGTCTTTCCTATGCAGAGCCTGGGCACTGGATTGTCACATCTTTGGCAGAGACCAAGACTTCCCAGCAGGCTGAGGTCTAGTTTATGAAGATATTTCTATACCCAGTTCTCAGTTTTAATAGCACGTCCTCCCAGTGCCTCTGTGATGAAGCCTTGCCCAGGTGTGGCCATGGAGTAGAGCTCAGGAGGCTGCTTTTGTTAAGGTGACTGATGCATTCCACCAAAACATTTGTAAAATATTTTAACTGGCAGAAAGTATGGTTTTGTTTGGTTTTTTTTTCTTTTTAAATAGCCATCCCCAGGCCCCAGCAGTCTTCTGCCCCCTGAATGTGCTCTACCAGGACTGTTCATTCCCTCAGTTCTTGATGTCTGGATAATGCTTGTCCTTGAACACAAAGTAAAACTTCCCTGCTTTTAAGCTGTCTGCAAGCCCAGCTTTGAACAACAGACTTCATACAGAATTAAGATTTATCAGCCACAAGAATCTCTGCTTGAGCAGCTTGTTCAGAGCTCTCACTCTCTTCCCTTCCCTTGACCAGAGGAAGTTGACTTTTCTTTAACTTTTTGCTATAAAAGCAAATTCACTTAAACTGCATGTTGCTTAAAAGGTCCTTTAAAGCTGTTATACCACTGAAAAAATCAGGCAGTGTCCAGACCCGAATGACTTTTTTTTTTCTTTTGCTCATTCCAATGAATAAAATCATCAAGATTTCTTAACAAGGTCTTATTTACTGTTAGTTTCATCATTTTTTGGCCTAAAATATCCTCTTAATTGTCAGGAAATAAATTTCAGCCAGTGATTGTCAAAACAAAATATTCTGAACTGTTCTATTCCCTAAAAGCTTTGAAGGTTTTTCTTTTTTCTTCTCTTTTTTTTTTCCTTCCTACAGCGTGACTGTGATTAATTTTTAAAGGCCAGGGGAGCTCTGAGGAAAAAGCTTGAGCCCTCAGATAGAAACATCTACATTAGCAGTATTTGAGAGCTGTGATCTGAGAGGAATAGTTAAATTCTGTGTAGGGTAAAAAAGTGATGCATTCCCAACCATCCTCTGTACTGCATGTGGTTTTTAAGCTATTGCTGAGGTTTTAACACTGCTTGATGTTGTGTTAGTCCTTGTGGAGCTGAGAGCCAGGGGCTGTGCTCGCTGCTGCTGTACAAAACAAGGCTGAAGCTGGTGGTGAGAAATGTGACCCTGGGCATGCACAAGCGCCTGCTGGAATCCTGAGTGCCTCACAGCCTGAGCCTTTCACTCACAAGCCCTGTGAGAAAAAAATGATTAGGGAGCAGAATGACGGAATTGAAGGGAGTGCTCAAGGTCCTGGCAAGCAGGCTCTGTGGATGAGGGGGCAAACTGGGCTCTGAACTTTCCCAGCCAAATTCTGCTGGTTTGCCTGGAGGTGCCTGTGCCTCGCTGTAAATTTTAGTTCCTGATGTTTTTTGCTGCTTCTGTTTTGTTTTATCTGTTTTTCCTTTATTCCTCCAGTCAAATCTGCGATGTTAAAGGATTCTTCTTTCATGTGTTTGCAGATGCGAATAGTGGGAGAAAGGATGAAATTAATGAGGATTTCTTCAGCAGATCTGTAGAACAGAGTGCCTTCCTTAGAGAGGTGTGGAGGGAAACCCCAGCGCCGAGTCCCCGGTGCTGGGATGCGATCTGTGCTGCCGGAGCCAGGGCTTGTGCTGCCTCTGATGGCTCCAGGACTGCGCAGCTTAATTTACTTCATTAGCGAGGGCTGGGGGAAGCTTCGCCTTCAGCCGGCAGCCTCCGCCTTCCCAGCCCCTTCCCTCTGCCTGCTTTCCTCTAGGTGGCATTGCAGGAGAAAGGGAATTGAGAGGGAAAAGGAGACTTTTCTCTTTTTTTACTCCTGGAAGAGTTGCAGGAACCGTTTTGCATTTTGATGGTGCTCGATTATCTTATCCACTAGACAAGCACGCATAATATTAATACCTCCCCTGTCAATCTCCAACAGGATGCAGATAAGTATTTCTTCTGAGCGGTTTTATTGATTGGGTTTTCATCTAAACAGTCTTTCCAGCTTTTTTTCTTTTTTCTTTTTTTTTTTTTTTTTCTGGATGATTTAATGATATTTTCCCAGGGTAGTCATGTTTGTGCAGAAAAATAAAAATTATGTGTGTCTTTTGTTATAAAAAGCCCAGTGAAATTTTTTGGGGAAAAAAAAAGCAAAGCAAAACCACCTTGCCCTTCTCACTTATCTCCTGGATTTTTCTTTTTTTAATCTAACTTGCTGAGATTGCAGAAACAATTTATTCTGCTCTATATTTTCTAGTTTGTTTTCCTCCTGCATTTGAAAGTACTATGTGCATAATCAATTCTTCCCTTTCACTGTAGTAATTCCTCTTTTTATGGGATGTTCAAGCAAGCTGAAAAAAATAAGAGGAAATTACTTCTTCTAAGACTGCCCGCACTGGCTGTGGGACTGAGATGCAGATTGCTATCTGGGGAATTCAGTAATCTCCTTGTAGTCCTCTTAAAGTTTAGCACACTTTCTTTTGAAGAGGTTTTGGGAATGCAGGCGTGTGAGCAGGTTTGTGTGCTGGCACAGACAAGTGGTAGGAGCTTGTTTGCCAAGTGAGCAGGCTGCTGTGGCCAGGAAGGTTGAATTTTCTTTCCTCAATTGTCCTGTTAGGAGCTCGTTACTCCTGAGCCCTGCTCCTCCAAGAGCTGAAAGCTGCATTCTGACTCCCAGCCCATGTGCATTTATGATGGTTTCATACAGAATTCTCTTTAAGCTCCAATAGTTCTTTCCTGCTTATTGTTTAATCCTGAAGCAAAGGGCTTGCATCCCCTCTTAGCCTTCATTTTGACGGACTAAATCAACCCATTTTGTTTAGCTCTCTTAAAGCAGTCTT
This sequence comes from Cettia cetti, assembly GCA_013401135.1. Classification (NCBI taxonomy): domain Eukaryota; kingdom Metazoa; phylum Chordata; class Aves; order Passeriformes; family Sylviidae; genus Cettia; species Cettia cetti. The sequence continues at coordinate 157,972 of VZUI01054704.1, forward strand.
TCCATTATTGAAACCATGCCAAGAGTCTTCCCCCTGCCCACTTCTAGAATGAGTTCATCTTTGCTGAATCGTTCTTGAACCACATAAATCTTCTTGGATAAATACCTTGCAGGTGATCTGTACCTAGCACTGCTGCTCTTGCAGGGGCTAGCTCTCCTCTGAAGCACTCTGGGAGAACAGTGACCTTTTTTTTTTTGGTGGCTTCATTATGGTAATTCAGTTGTCATGGGATCCACATCTTTTCCTCCTCAGACATTTCCAACTGCAAGCATGTAGCTTGTAATGAAAATTCAATTTTTATTCCAAAATGAATCTATTTTTGTTCTAAATTTAAATATCACTTCCGTTAATTCAGTAGTCAGTGTCATCCCTGCCCACATGGTGCTCCAGTCCTCTGCTTAAACCTATCTTGTTAAAGCCAACAAAGCTGGTGTCATTGGAAGGCATCATCTATGTACTCCTGTTCTCATGGTTAGGAGGTAATTTTGGAGGTGGGCTGGGAAGTAATTAATGCAACCTGCTTTGCTAAAGGTTCTGGGGCCCAGGTCTCCTTCACCTCTCCTGCAGGGAAGGTGTTGGGTCAGTCACATTAACCCCCCTGTGGTTAATACAGGTTGTGTTTCAGTCTGGTCTTCACTCACTCACAATGGGCTTTGCTTCAGAATCTCCTCTAAAAACTGGATGACTTTTGAAGTCAGCCTAATAGATCTCTGCCCATTAGTAAATGAATGTGTTCTCTGTCATAGTTTCTTTAATATAGACACTCTTCTTCAGCTATAAGGTTACATCTGCAAACTCAGGAGCTATTAAAAGTTCTTGTTATAAGAGCTGCATCTTTTTCTGATGCTGTTTTTAGGAGGGATGACTAGAATATTTTTATTTTAGAGCCATTTTAGCTGTGGTAATTTCTTTGCATCCCCTTGCCACCCATTACCCTTTCCGTGTGCTTTGTGTGATCAGGCTGTGTTTACAATATTCTCTTCTCCTTGGTATCCAGACATGGACAGTGATCAAAAACCTTTAATTTGAGTAATAAAACTTTTATTAAGAATTAAATTTTTTATTCACATACTTAAAAAAGACATCAAAGTAAGACTCATCCTAAGGAAAGTGTATTTTTGAGATGATGTTTTTGTAATCTGTTCAGGTCCTAACCTGTGTGCTCAGAGCATAAATAAAGCAACTTCAACTTCTGGACTTGGCAATCTTTCCTGTTAAGGAGGCTCTCTCTCTGTGTAAATATGTATGTATGAAAACTGCCTATTCTGAATAGTTCCAGGAGCAAAAGGTCAGAAAGGCTCCACTGAATGTCTGGCTGCTCTGCGTCAAGGATCTCTTGCCTGAGGGAAGTTCATGAAAATAAATATCTGTCTTCATCTACCCTTGTGAATCTGCTGTATCCTGTGTGATGGCAAGACAGCAACAACAGAGCCACTGTGTTTATCTGCTGTGGTGTGAGTGGGTTGTGGCCTCAAAATGCTCCCAGTGACAACTCCTGTAACCTGGTGTGCCCAGGGGGTGCAGAGGTGGCTGAATGAGGGGCCCAGGTGCCACCCCTGAGGGCCAACCTGCTCTGAAATACACACATTAGTGTATGTGGGAATATTGATGTGTTTGGAGCAGGTACAATGCCCTGGGGCTTTGGAAGAACAGAGCCTGGGGAGACTGAAATCTTTGTGAAATTGAGTATTGATTGCTTTTGCTTGGAGAGCTTTAAAAATCTAGCCTTAACTCAGGGCCCTAAGACTGTGAGGATATCACAAATTATTCATGTACATTCCACTGAAGGGAATTTTTTTATCAGTTTAATCTTCCACATTTAATGCACCTCTAGCAGTAGCTCAGCTGTGGTGTGTAAAGAGGAGTTACTGGCTCATCTCCTTACTCATCTTTTCCTTTCTTCTTTCCCCTGATACCATTTAGGGCTGGTAAAGAGGTGCATTTTTACCAAAATATTAGCTAAGACACAGGAGACAAGTTTAAATGAAACTCCTGACATACCAGGAATGCAGTCCTAAACCCAGCCAGAGATAATCAGCATACAAGCACAATGGTGTAACCCACCAAGACATCCCCCTCTGGATATGGCCTGGGTCAGGGAGTTGGCCCTGCTTAGAGAAAATTGTGCCCAGGCGGGTCAAGTGTGTCAAGTTCTTTATGGTGTGCTTCTGTAGGAAACAGGTCCAAATAATGATCATCTCTTTCTGAACAAAAGCAAGAGTGCTCTGAAAGTAGGAGTTGATTATTAAAATGGAATTTGAAGGGCTTTCTCTGAGTCCTTTAGGTTTATTTTTCTTTGGTTTCTGGCTCTGTCACTCTAATAAAAAATATTTACTTGATCTGTTTATTGATGTTCACTATTTTAATTAAATCTGTTTTCCAGAAACAAAAGACTTTGAGTAATGCTTGCAATAAATATCATGCTTGAATTCTTTGAAGATTTAATTTGAAAATATTCATTTGAAAAATCAAGCAAGGTCCAGTGCTGACACTTTGGACAAAGCATATTTGTTTCCTCTCTCTGATTGATGACATTATCTTCCCAGAGCTGCTGCTCCTCCGTAAGGAATGCTGCTTGCTCTGTGTAACACACTCTTAGTTCCCTTTACTATTTGGTCATTGTTATTGAAAGGAAACTACTCAGGAAAATAACAGAAAATACTGTTTGCTCAAATATACTCCTTACAGCAAATGTGAATTGGGTTCACCTCCCAACTTGATTAGGTTTTTTTTTTTTCAGTTGTGCTCATTTCTTTCTACTCTGGAAGGTGATTTCTTGGTGAAGTCAAGTAAATAAACATAACATTTCCTACTCTGAATCAGTAGTTGGTTTAGACCCCAGATTTCAGGCTCCTCTGTTTTCAGCATATCCAGCCATATACTTATGGAGAAATATGGAGTTGTGGGAGATAAATTTAGATAAGCTGGACATAGTTCATACTGAATCTAGGCTTTGTATTCACCTCATCCTTCTGCTTCTAACTATCCCCTTTCATTTTGGCCTGACAGCCACTGCTTCTTCACCTTCTACACTGGTATTGCCTCACTTTCCTAGCCTTGAACCCCCGCTCTGATCTTTCTGGAGCACTTTCTACCTGTAGTGCTCTGAAGGAGTTACTCAGGTGTTGGAAACTCCTGTTACTATGTGCTCTGAGTTTGAATTGTGTGTGTGTGTGTGTGTGTATATATATTTTGCCCCAGATATAAAATTTAGGCCTGGGGACCATACAGCCCAATTACCAGTGGGAGCTCTCCTGACTTATGCTAATTAAACAAGGCCCCATTTTTTTTTTTTTTTTTATGTTGATCAACAGTTTGTTTTACATGCTGTGCTGAGAAAATAGTATTGTGGTTTGTGCAGAGCTATGCGGAGTCTCTGGAAACAAAATATCTGAAATCTGGGGCAATTTCATCTTTTGTACCTTACACAGGGAGCCCTTGCTACTGATATCAAAGTAAATTCAAATTTTCTTCATTTAATTGTTCACAATTCATACCAGGTATCTTGGCAGATTCAGCTGTATTTATTCTTTGCATGGTACATTGTGTCTTGATTAAATTTTGAATTGAGAATGGGGACAATATCTTGCTCCATTCCAGTCAAGGCTGTTGAGGTGTTCTTGTTGATGATGACACCTGATATCTATCATGGAGATTGATATTTGCAATTGTGACTCTTCCTTTTTCTAGGTCTTTTTTGCTTTCTCTGTGGACAGTTTAATTCTCATCTGTTGCCTTGTAAATCAACTGATAGGAAAAGTTTAGATGAAATTGGTGTAAAAGTCTTAATAATGAAGTAGTCCCTTTAATAAGGAAATTATGAAATTATTTTGGAAGTGTTTGGAATTAAATAATTGTGTTCCTCTAACAACAGTCAGCCTTTGCCGCCACCAGAGTTTGGTCTGTGGAAGTAAACTCTGTGTTAACCTGCTGAAGTCTCATTATATTCTTTGAGGGGAGCTGGCAGCCTGAGATTTACACCAACGCTCCCCCCTCTCCATGAAATTGGGGGTTTGGTTTAATTTTCTATAAGGGCAGGAAATTTTCTTCAGATTCCAGGGGTGGGTTTGGGCATCAATAACATCTTAAAAAAAAATAATAAAATCTTCAAACCCCTTCCCAGTGAAGGGACTGATACCTAAATCAAAACAGAAATGTCTTTTCTGACCCTATGTTCAGTTTGCACGGGGGAAAATGTTGCTAGCTAGCTTCCCCAAAAGCTTCTTGTTCTATTTTACCCTCTTTCAAGAAGCATTTGCTTGTCACAGGGGAGGAAACAACATTGGTTAGGCGAAATTGAGGAATTCCCTGCTCAAAAAAAAAAAAGTTGGATCTCAGCAGGGTGTTGAGAAACAACAGCTAGAACAAAAACCAGAGGCTGACAAGTTCAGGGAGCTCTAAGATTCATTTTAGGTTATTCTTATGTGCCTTTTTGTGTGACTCTCTGGTGAAGTACTTAATAGAAAAGGACTTCTGTTGACGTAAAATTAAAGGAAAGGACAGGCCAAGATAAAAATTTCAGTGCTTTTGGGGATGCATGAGGCAGTTTTCTCACGTGTGAGATTAGAGGTTTCCTCCAGGTAGGCAGCAGCACTCAGTGCCACGTGCTGGTTACAGCTGTACAACAGCTGGCAGGACACAGGGGCACTCCAGCTCGTGCTCTGGGTGAATCTGCACAAGGAGAATGGCTGGGGTTTGATATTCAGATCTTAATTTCTGTACCGAAAAAGTCCTTTCCCACGCTGCACATCTACACACAAGAGAAAATGCCAATGAAACCTTTTTTTTTTTTTTTTCTTCTGACCAGCATTAGTCTTTTTTAGTTCTGAAGGCTGAAAATGAGCAAAGCCCACTTCTAAACTTCCTGTACCAGGTGTTGCTTTCATTCCTTGCAACTGTTGTTGGTGTTGCTAAAACCAATATTGTCAGAGAGAAAAGTCTTTCTGGGTTGCCTTGTCGGAATATTAGTATGCTAGAGCTGGCTGGAAGCTGCTTTCTTCCCAGACTGTATCCTTCCCATTTCCCTTTCCTTGACTTTTTTGGTCTTTTTTGGATGAGGAAAAATTGGCATCTGAAAAGTCAGAAATCAACAGCAGCTCAGTGAACTATTTTTTGCTAAAAATGTCACTTAGATGCAAATGCTTTTGTTTTTCAGAAGGCAAAAAGAGATTTAAAAGGCACTTGACTGAAAACAGAAATTTTTTTTATGTTTATCAATTCTCCTATTTTTGCATTCAAAACCACTTGAAATTGAAAACTCCTCACCACAATTAATGTGCATTAATCATTCATCTTGGCAGCATCTGTTCTGAGCCACTGCTCCCCCAGATAAATGTTATTTTTCTTGTACTGAAGGTAAGTTTCTATTGCTGGCTGTAGGGATTTTTTTCTCAGAGTCTTAATATTCAAATTTCTTGCTTACTCTTAGAAAATATGGAACTGTCCCCTTCAAAATTACTAGCATTCTTCAACTGACACAGATTCCAGTGGATCATCCTAGGGATACACCATTAATATATATTATTCAGATCAGGTTCAATTATGAAAGTTTTGAAACCATGGAGTTCAATGTCAAATTTTAATGCTAACACAGCATTAAGGCTCAGTGGACTCATTTGATAAATGGTAATAATTAGTAAATATCAGTTCTCATCAAGGCTACATGTTTAAGCTGCTTGCTTTGGAGAATAATATGTGATACGCAATAAATATATAATAATCTGGTTTTTTTCTCAGAGATGCTCATTTAGAACTCCCTTTTTAAGCTCTATAGGGAAGATCAAGGGGCATGCCCTTCATCAGAAAGGTTTCTTTGAGTGAAAGGCCATGTTATTGAATACAGAGGGCTCATTAGTGCAGGTAATACTGCAAAGCACCATTTGCAAACATTCCCTTCTCTTCAGCAAAGCTGTTTGGTCCAACTATGTTTATCCTTGGTGTTTGCTATTCTTGAATATTTGCACATATGTTCTGGGGAAGCCTGCTGTTCCTGCTGATACCAATCTGCATGGGAACTAAGGGATGTGTCAGAGGAGTGCATCATCTCCTGATGATTTATTATCCTCCAGGGTGAAAAACAAGAAAAACTTTTTAATCTTCCTGAGAAACAAAAGAATAAAGGACTTTGTGGCTTTTCTTCCTGCACGTTGTGAATGGATGCAAGTGTTGCCAAAGAAGCCCCAGCTCCCTGGAATAAAATACTCTGGAATAAAACACTATGGCCAGTGTTGCCTTGCTTCATGCTCCTGAGATGTCCAGTCCTGCTCAGCTGTGGAGTTGGGTTCTGTATGCAAAGAAACCCTCAGCTGAAATATTGTGGGTTGGGGAATAAAACAAGGGAAGTGCTGCCAGCAACACTCTCTTAGGAGAGTTGCAGAAGGATGGGATAAAATGACCTGACAGATTAGACATAGGCAGGGCTTTTTTCTGCTTGGCAAACTGGTCATCTAAATAGCAGACATGAGAGATGCTGAGAAAAAGGACAGATTTGGGAAAGAATGGGAGGTCATGCATGCAAAATGGGAGATTAGCTTGAAAATAATGACGCTGGGAGAAAAAAAATCTCCTAAAGTAGCAATTAGGTATTGAGAACAGTTATTCTTCTGGGGTGAATTTATGGATGTGTGTTCTTGGGAATGTGGAGAAAAATCATCTCTGCGGGTACTGTGAGGCTGCTGTTGTTCCTGGTACTGGTGTCTGTGTTTTCATACCATCCTGAGAGTCTGGAACACATCTGAAAATTTGCTGTTGAGGTGACCCCAGGCTGAAGAGCCCTCAAGAGTGGTTAAAGTCTCTGTTCAGGAGCAAATCAGGGGTGGGCACCGTTTACTGACTGCTGTTTAGAAGGGAACTCAGACTGGTAGCAGATTTAACCAGGCTCTTGAGTCACAACTGGAAGCTGGAGGTTAAACCTGAACTAGAGATAATGTATAGATTGTTAATAAGTCAAATATTAGAATAGTTTACCTAAAGCCATATTAGATGCTCCAACTCTTGTTATCTCCATCCAAACAAGAGAAGCTTGGTGTGGCAGTACTCAGGAGCTGTTCGTGGATGCTGGAGCTTATGGCTGAACTCTGCTGCTGAGCTTTTCCTTGGACACAAAGGAAAAGAGTGAGATTTGCATTAAGGAGAGAAAAGATGGTGGAAGGGATGGAATATGCAATAGAGCTTGCTTATTTTAAGAGTTTAAAAATTAAATGACAGAAACCAAGTAACTCCATACTTTATTAATTCTTCAGGCAGATCAGGGACTGCTTTTAATCAGTCTCTGACAGATATTTTACTTCTTTTGCTTGTAGTTTTCCTTGTTTTCTGTGCTAAGAAAACACTCACTGAGTTAAGTGGGGTAATTCATCTCCTGTGTGTAGGAATTGTTTCCATAGCTGAAGCTCAAGAAATGTTCCCAGTGTTCATTTATCTTATCAGGACCCAGTTTCTGATTTTTAAGAGTGTGTCCTCAATTGTTTTTTGTTTTTTAAAAACTTTTTGAGGCTCTGCTCATAAACACAGCGTGTGCTGAAGGTCCAGTAGGTATTTAGACAGTGATTGGTAACAGAAAGGTGTCATCTGCTTGTATTTCTTTCAGGCACTTTTAAACCTCACCAGAAAAGGAGTATGTGATCTTTTTTTTCCTTATTTTCACGTTTGAAAAAGAGACTCTCAGTAGTGGTATATGGATTGTAAACACATTTGATCTGAAATAAAATCTTTCTAGTGAGAGGGGGAAGGAAGGAGGCTGAGCACCTAATCTGAAAAATGTAGTGTTGGCTCTGAGCCCACTGTCCATGGTTTGTATTGAAGTGAAAGTCTTTCTGGACAGCTCTGCCCATGCCTTAACCTGATTTTGCTGAAAGCAAGCTGTCTTCCCCACGTTGATGAGAATTATGAGTAGCAGCATTTCAATATGTTTTCCTTGGTGTAAATTAGGAGTAATTCAATTGATATGAGAAATGTCTTGGGTAGAATCAGGTAAAAAATCTGGATAGAATATTTGGTGATTTTTTAATCCAATATTGCTTGGGCTGGCTCAGTTCAGAGTACCTCATAAGTTGTTATTTTGAGGGCAACAGGTTTCATTTAAGCTCTCAAGTAACCACCTAATGAAGCATAGAAATGGTTCCCTACCTGTGTGCTCTTACACCTGAAATGGAGGAGGCAGATGGAGGCAGGGCAGCAAAGCTGGGGAGTTGTGACCTTACCCAGTGAAGGCTGTCCAGGACTCCAGGAGCAGCTGGGAGTAGGATCAGGGTCTCCTCAGTCCCAGACTAACACCTAATTCAGTAGAATGAACTCCCTCTGAAAAATGATACCTTTGATTTTTTTTTCAGAATATTTTAACATTTTATTGCCAGAGATCTCTGCTTTATCCATATAATAAAATCAGCCTTAGTGTCTGTTTTCAGACAGCCATCTATTTTCTGTGGTGATACTCAGCTCCTGCTCAGTTTAACTTCTTTCTCAAGGGAATGAGGGGCCGCAGAAGCCCAGCCAAGGGATGAAGTTTATTTTATTGCCTTGAAGATACACCGTGTGCCAGGTTTGCAGCTCTGTCAGTGCTGCAGCTCAGTCAAGGGGGAGCAATTCTTGTTTCTCCCAGTTTTGGCTCAAGCACAGAGTGTCCCACAGGTGGGAACACCCTCTTGTTCAGAGACATTCCTGTTCCTGCACTGCCAGCCACAAAGCCTAGAAAAGCCTCGTAAGCTTCACCCTCCCAGCCTGTGGGATTCTATGGAAAGCTGCTTGGCAGTCTGCCTGCACACACACCAGGCTAAATGCTGCAGTGGGTGCCAGAAGGAGAAGGAACCACAAGCTGCCAGGCCAATTTCCAGTGACCCATCTCGTCCTGCCTTCTGTCCCTCCTGGTGTGCAGAGCCTCAGGCTGGAGGCTGGCACTGGGACAGGATCAGTATCCAAGGGAAATTCTTCTCTTAAATGTACATGTCTGGTAGCACTTTTGTATGAGAGACGGTTTAAATATGATTTAGTTCCAAGATCATTTTATGGATCATCTAAGCTAGTATTTTGGCTTATTTAGGTGGCTTGTATCATTACCCATAAAAATTTTGTAATTGCTTTTACTTCCCAAAAGTGTGGTTATGATCTTCTTAAGGAGAAACTGTGGTCATTAATCTTTAAGATTAATAATTTTGTCCACTCATCTGAATTTAAGAACTTTTAATAGTTCTCAGCCACAAAGTAACAGGAAATACTTCATGGGAATTTCCTCCAACTCCATTTCATCCTCTTTTTCTAACACAAAGGCAATATAAAAAATATCTCAGTTCTCAGATCCAAATAGTTGCCAGTGTTTTAAATTTTCCAGATGAAGGCTGTATTGTAGCCTGCCTTATTTGCCTTTTTTTCCACATAGGGTGACAGTTGCTGCCAGTCTGGATGACTTCCCCAAGGCTGTAACGAGCGTGTCTTAATGCAGAGAGATGTAGCAATAACCTACAGATCCTGGGGAAGTCTGGCATTTTATTCCTGCCCTTTGATGCTTGTGTTTTGGATTTCACAACTAGTGATGCATCAAGTCGGTTGGCTCTTGCTTAGACATATATTTTATTGTTAGAATATTATTATTGTTTTCAAGGCAGAGCTAGTTACCTTTCTTCTCCACTGAAATGTATTTAGAGTAGAATGTGTAGTTTCTATGGATGGCCTTGTCTTGAAGAAATAAGTGGCTACCATTAAAAGAAATAAATTAGTTTATGCTTACTGAAAACCACTTCTTTGGACAAGATGAAGGAAAAGCTATTTTGTAAAGCACCTTTCTTCTTGTGAAGTAAATGAAATGAGGCATAAAGTAGTACAGGACCTTATATAAAGGATTATTTGTGTGTGGAGAAGGAATGCATAAAAATTACCATGACTGCTACAATAAGTTTTCAGATTAACAAAAAACCTCATCCAAAACTAAAGAGAACTGACATTTAAAGCTTGCCAGAAAATTCTTACCTGTACGTTACAGTCTGAGAGTACATCAGTGGGACAACAGCCTGTGTAAGGTTTTGCACACTTTCATGGGATTTTAGAATCATAAATTGTCCTGAGTTGGAAGGGGCCCACAATGATCATTGAAACAAAAGAAAAAAAAAATCATGTAAAGCCTCCAACACCACAGATTTAGTTGCCACAAATTTGAAGACAAGCAGTCCCAAATCTAGGGAAGAGATCTGACCTCTGCTTTCATGGCATGATAATGTGCAAAGCTGGTGGTTGTTAATCCTGTGATGGTTGAATTAAGCCCACTGAAATGCAGTGGTTTCTCCCCACAGCTGCACTCCCCAGCCCAGGGAGCTGCTTGAAGCTTTCTGGGTGGGTTTTGCTCAGTGCTGCTCTAAGTGGGCAGCCTCCAGTGCCTACCTGCAGTGTTCAGCAGCAGCCAGGACATCTCCTGGTCTTTTCCTACACAGGCACCCAGTCAGTCCTGCAGAGCTTCCAGCACCTGTGTTTGCTCTGTGCCCTGTTGCTGCCCTGGTCCTGGGTAACCCTTGCTGCTCCCTGATTCTCTCCTACCTCTCTGAGTGCTGCATCTGGTGCAGTGTTGTCTGCAAGCATGAGCAGGAACATCCTCATTCCCAGAGTTTGCTGATGCTGCAGAGTGTTGGGGGCAGCAGAGGTGCTCCCCAAGGGGCTGTGCAGGTCAGAAGCCCAGCTGGGAAATGCCCATCGGTGCTCAGGCGGTGGCAGCCCTGGAGCTATAAATGACTGCACCAGTGGAAATGTGCTAAGCTCAGCTGATGGCACAGCACAGATTTAATCGTCAGAATGATTTCCCCTGAGCTGCAGAGATCACCTCCTTGCATCTCATTTGCTTTTCTTTTGTATTTTATATAGGGGAACCCCACAGTTTGGAGAAATATCTCTGGTTATTACAAAGAATTGCAGCTGTCTTCCCATGTGATGGAAAGGGATGTCAGGAGAAGGGATGCCTGGACCTGCACAGGCACAGCCAGTTGAGTTCATTCCTGTAACTCCTTCCCTCCCAGACCAGTATATATCCAGCTGAAATTTTTTTGTGCTGCAAGCAATAACTAACAGCACAAGAAAACATCCGTGTGGAGACAGCCCAGTGTTGTACCGGGAATAGTAAAATTGCAAATGCATCTTCCAGCTGTTGTCATCTGCAACACCAAGGATTTAAACGTGCTTTGAGGAAATCCCCCTTCCATGCCTGCAGTCTGGATGCAGGCAGTGAGGAAGGAACTCTTAGGGTACCATCTGTTGATGGCTGCTGTGGGCTGCAATGGTGAGAGAGTGGAGGAGAGGGATCAGCTGAAGGTTAGAGATATGGAAACATTGATTTCTCAGGAGTACAAGCCCTCACTCCACCTGGAAACGTGTTGTTTCCAGAAAATGTTTTGTACCAGTTTTCTCTTCCTTTTTGTATAGGAGTTTGGCCTTGGAAGGAGGCAAAATAGTTCCTTGACTGAAAAATGGTGTATTTCAGAATGATTGCTTGGGAAGAGCCTGAAGTTTATACTTTCCCCATTGTTTTTATCAGCTGGTATCAGTGTCACAGAGAACTGCTGAAGGAGACCTCTTTACCAAATATAGATTTATTGGGGTTTGTTTGGTTTTAGATTTTATATGTGAAAAACTTTCATAAAGTTGAGAAGCATCTGTAGCCTAATATTTTCATATTAGGAAAATTGGTGAAATTCAATCCTAGTCTCGTCAGAAAAACACGTTTAGCTGAGCCACCCTTTGGTGCACTACAGCCCCTTTGCAGAGATCTTGCAGCTGGTGTCACCATTCCTTGAGCGCTGAGAGTAAGCTGAACCTTGTTTCTCTGTCAGTGAGAGACAGGAATATGCTGTATTTTCTGTTCCCCTGCTGTACAAAGGGCTTGAACAAGGAAGGAGCAACATTACTTATTGTTTAAATTACAAAAACACACAGCACGAGGGTGCTTATTCCAACATCAGCCATGCAGCAGTCCCTGTATGAGGGCAGCTTGGGAGTGTGTGTTATTTGTCCTAAGGAGTTCTTCTATACAGCCAGGGTTTAAATGCCCAGGAAGGTCTGTCCTCTACAGCTGGGTGTTTGTGTCCAGGATTTTGGTTCCTTTCTCTTTTTCCAGATGGCTGGAAACCTCTCTTGTTTAGACTGCAGCAGTGGCTCAGATGCTGAAGCCTGCCTTCATCTGACACCTGTGCTTTCAGTGCCTGCTATCCCTAAAAATGGGTAAAAACACAGTCTCTCATCCAACATTTTGTTATGTTTGCACCTAGGGTTTGGATTAATTTAAAATCGATTTAAATGTGACTTACAGATCTGTTGTGCTATTATTCAAGGTAATGAAACCAGCAAGATGCAGATCTCCTGGGCCAGCCCCCAAAATGATTCAATACTTGCCTCCTTTGTGGGTGGTTTTAAATGGAAGGATTATGTATTTGGCTGGTGGGATGCCTTGCTGTGAAGTGTGTGCAAGCAGATATTTAGGCCGTATCTGCAAAGGCTGAAGCTGTGAGCTGCAGCAAATGAGATTTCTTTTTAATTTTTTTTTTTTTTAACTGATGTATAGACTGTGAGGAGACTCTTCAGTGCTCTGTAGATAACATAATCCTTGTCTTCATGAGTTCTTTGGTCCAGTACTCAGCTGGTTTTCCAGTGCTGTATGTAGGAGGAAGAGGAGCAGTGCATCTTTAGAGAGAGGGGACAGTGAGTGAGGGAAATCCTACTGTAATCCAGGGAAAGTGGTTCATCTTGCAGTGAAAAAGGCAAGAGCCTGTGCCACTTATTGCCTTTCATCACTTGCTAAAATAATTATTTTGATTTATAAATGAGATTCAAAGGAATTAATGTATGACTTTACTGTCTTTATTTAAAAGCATGAGAAGGACTCTTCAGAGAATGTAATTTCATTTTGTGCTTGCACACTGCTAAGCACGGTGCAGTCCTAACAAACAGCCAGGCTCCTGGGTGCAATCTCAGCGTTACTTACAGTAATTCAGAAAAGCAGAACTGAATTGCAGCTCCTTCCCAAGGCATCATCCTCCCTCCTCTGAGAAGTGCCAGTCTAACCTCACCCTCACCAGGATGGACAAAGCTCCATTGTCTGTAACCAAGAGGTTCCTCAGCTTTTTCAATCACCACCTGCAGCATAAAGCTGGGCCCTGTGGTATAATCTGTAGACCAGCAGCCCTGAGCTCTTTCAGAAGCTGGAGAAGTTTTTGCCATTTGAGCAAAGAACATCTTGGCTTGACTCCAAATTATATTAATTCTCATCCCAAATTGGTTCCTCTACATGGCCATTTTTTTGCTGTGACATAAACAGAGGCAATGCTGCAGGCAGCATCACCAGAGCACCCAGCTCTGGAATGGGACCCTGCACTCTCTCCTAGGCTGCACATGATGGAGGGGGATGAAGCCTCAGGGCTGCCATCACTGATCTCCCTGACTGTGCTTTACTGCAATGGGACTCACCCGGGGTTTAGTTTCCATGAAAATAGAATGAAATAAGTACTCTGCTGAAGCTTGGCATGGAGCTGGGGAACTTCCTCTGGGGTACCAGGAGCCCTGGACCCTGTGGTTTGTACAAAGTCAAATACAGACTACATGCTCTTTGAGAACATTTTTTTTTCTGAAAAATATCACATTTTCTTTCCCAAATTTCTTCTGAAGTCTGTTTTCTGATTTTGCTTCAAACAATCTGATTCTTGCATTAAAGGCTTTTGGGACCTTTTGTTTTTAATGAATGACAGAAAAATTGGCATTTCTTGTTGTTGTTGCTCCTTTTTCCCTCTGCTCTACAAACAGCAACATTTTGAGCCAGTTCTGCTTTTTTCTCTGTCATAGGAGATGTGTTTCAAGTGTATGAGATAAGAGTGCTGAGGGAAGTGTGGGTCATAGCAATTGCTCTCCTCATGCCAGTTCTGTCCTGCAGGAATCAGGAGGAGCTGAAAGGCCAGCCATGTGTTTATTTTGAGATTACACTCATGTTAAATCAGTGCTGAGCATGCCCATCTATTGCTGACACACAGGCTTGGTGAGTTCTTGCCTGGAAATTGTACTAATACAGGAAATGAGAAATTGAACCACCCTCTTGACCCTGAAAATAGGAGTTAAATTCATTTGAGTAAAGGGGACTGGTACCAGGTTAAGACCAGTGGCTGGGATATGTGAAGATGGTGCATTCTATACTGAGGGGTTAAAAAGTGGAGCCTTCACTCTTTTTGTCCTGCAGAAAGTCCTTGAGAATTTCTATGGCTTTGTAAATGTTTTAAAACCATTGCAGTGTTTGTTTCAGGTGGATGGCAAAACCCTGTGATGCTCTTCTCCCTTGGGCTACTCCTACCTGGGTGTAATAAAACACTCCTACAGACAAGTGCCCAAAAACTACTATAACTGGTCTTCCTTAAAATTATTTCAGCAGTAGTGAAGCTGTGGAATTGGATGGCTTTGCTAAATCAGCGTGAATGAGAATGTGATATGAGTGGTGTTATCAGTAAAGTGCTCTCACCAAGGTACACCACAAACACTTATTTTCTGGTCCAAGATTTGCAAACTTGAAGAAGAAAACCGTTTTCCTGTCAAAATGTCTCCAAAGTCTGACACAGAGTTCCCAGCTAATGACTTCATCTGGAACACAGTGAGGTCCTGGGTGTGCAGTCATGACAAAACCATTTGCAATCTGTAAAGAAAAGCATTAATAAATATTTAAGCCTTTTTGTCCTATTTTAGTTTCATTCTATAAAAGCAAATACATGTCATGTTTAAAAACCTCAGTAATTCTAGCACTCTGATCTGCAATGAAAGAGAAGAATAGTATTAAAAAACCCTTAAGCATGTGTTTGTACCAGATTCTAAAAGACTGTGTCGACAACTGCATTAAAAATTATGAGCTTTTCCAGAAGATTAAGATGTTTTCAGAAATAGATACTCAAACCAGCTGGCAAACTAATTTCAGTGTTTGCCCAGTCATTTTGTTTGTCAGTAAAATTGGGAATGAGATGATGGCAAAACTGGGCAGATGTTAGAAGTAGGTTTGGGGTTGTTTCTGCAAGAAGTCTGTTTCATCCTGGAGCGGGCCCCTCAGTGGTGCCAAGCTGTCCCTCCTTCCTGGATGCTTTTAAGGCATTGTTATCCCTAAAAGAAGCAGTCGTGCTTGGAAAACCCATCTGTTTGAACACCACAAACCCATCCTGTAGATAAATGCAGGAGTGTAGAAAAGGGCTGGAAGCAGCTGCTCTCTCAGGGACATCTCTCTTTGTCCACCAGAGAGGCTTTGCTCGTCCTCCCACCACAGCAGCTCCTGGTGGGCACCCCAGGAGATCTGCTGAGGGAGGAGAGTGCCTGGCTTTACCTGTGCTGGAACTTGGGTAAAGTCATTTAAACTCAGCAGGGAGAATGAGTGGCTCTGAGCTGCTCTACCAAACCTTGTAGTGAGGCTGGATTTTAATCATGAGCTCTGAGATGTTTACTGACTGTAATGTTGGAACTGAATTTTTTGTTTTGTTTTGTTTCCCAGTATCTATGGATTCATAATGTCCTGCTCTGTGGCCTTCTAGACATGATGGCATTTTCTTCTATATTTCTTCATTCTGAAGGACTTCCAAACACAGCTCTGGTTTCAGGAGAAGAGACAGCAGGATTTCAGTCTCTATCCTTCCAGCTGGTTGACTTTACATTCCTTGAACTCTTTGCCCAACTTCAAGAAAATATTTCTTTGCTGCCTCTTCCCATAGGTACAACTTGCTGCTCTCATCCTTACAAAGTAAAGGACCTGTCTGGTGGGAGAGGTTGCAGATGCTCAGTTTCTACCTTGCAGCCCCACCGTAAGCATGAGGCCTCTGTGCTGGCCCTTCTTCATCTGTCAGAAGTCAGACAGCCCTCAAAGACAAGTCAGAATATCTCCTGCAATATCTCCTGCAGAGAGCATGGCTGCAGCTCACTAATCTGTCCCACACACCCAGGATGGCTTCTGTCCTCAGATCTGGGACACAGCCCTTAGACTAAGTGGGGTTGACACACATGAAGGACAGGATGCCATCCAGAGGGACCTGGATGAGCTCCAGAAAGGGGCCCAGGGGAATCCCATGAAGTTTAATAGGGGCAGGAGCTGGTGCTGCACCTGGCTCAGGGCAGGCCTTGGTGTCAGTCCAGGCTGGGCAGGAACAGATGGAGAGCAGGCCTGAGGGATGCTGGTGGACGGGAGGACATGACCTGGCCATGTGTCCTGGGCTGCATCCAAAGCAGAGTGGGCAGCAAGGGGTGGGGAGGGAGGGGATTCTGCCCCTCTGCTCTGCTGAGACCCCACCTGCAGTGCTGAGTCCAGCTCTGGGGGCTCCAACAAAAAAAGGACATGGACCTGTTTGGACTGAATCCAGTGCAGGGCACAAAGGTGATCAGAGGGATGGAGCACCTCTCCTATGAGACAAGGCTGAGAGGATTTAGATTGTTCAGCCTGGAAAAGAAAAGGCTTTGGAATTACCTAATTGTGGCCTTTCAGTACCAGAAGGGAGCTGACAAGAAAGCTGAGAGGAGACTTTTTACAAGAGTGTGTAATGGCAGGACAAGGAGGAATGGCTTTAAGCTGAGAGTAGGTTTAGGTCAGATATCAGATGTTCTTCACTGTGAGGGTGCTGAGGCCCTGGCACAGGCTGCCCAGAGAAGCTGTGGATGCTCCATCCCTGGAAGTGTTGGAGGTCAGGATGGGCAGGGGCTGGAGCAATATGGTCTAGTGGAAAGTCTCCCATGGCAAGGAGGTTAGAACTAGGTGATATTTATAGTCCCTTCCAGCCCAAGCCTTTCTGTGATTTTATGACTGACCTAGTTGTTTTCCTCCCTTTCGGGGCACTTGTACTTGGGTGTTCTGGCATCACTGATATATGTGGCCAGCTGTTATTTTCTCTAAAATTTGTATGAAATCAATATGTCCTGACATGAAAACAAATGCCATTCTGCTGCTGTGGAAAGGCACAATTTATCTTTTGAAGAGAGCTGTCTGCCAATAGCATCTTAATACCCAGAAGAGGTCACCAGGATTGGGATGATTGAAATTTTCACTTTCAAATGCATGACTTTTGTTGGTTTTTTTTCTGCTGTTAAGCAAAAACATTTCAAGTGAGCCTTGTAAATTTTTGCCAGCCTGAGGCAATCAGCTTCTTTAAAGGGTATTTCTTATTTTAAAATACCATAAAATAGAAATAAGTGCACAGGGAGATATACAGTCCACCCACTACTGATGTATGTCTTTATGGTATAGGCATACATTATATATGGTCCTATGAATCTGCCAGCTGCTCAGCTTAAAAGACTTTCAGGCTTTCCTTTCTAGATCAATTTTTGTTCAGAGAATTATAAACATTTTCTTGAGATATGCAAATAAAAGAAATTTGCCAATTAACTTAGAGCAAAGCAGACGGTCAAAATCAGAGACAGAAAGATACAATTCTTGTTCTTGTTTTTTCCACTTAATACTTAGCAACTTCCAGAGCTGAAATACATCTTGTAAGAGAAATTCCCCAACAGCTAAGTACTTTCTTAAAATTTCACGAGTCTTGCCAATCAGAATCCCAGTGCCAAGGTAACTTGTTTCCTACAGATTCAGGATGCTAAGTAAAGGATACACCTACACAAGCAATGATGCAATGCTTACTGATTTAGGCATGTGCAGCAGGCCAGATTGGCTGCCTGTCTGTCCCTCCCTGAGGAAGTTCACCACCTCACAGTCATCCTGGACTGCAGCCTTAGGACTGTGTGTTAGGATGGTTCTGCAAGTGCTGTTTTAAACATTCCCAGTCATCTGCAGTTCCCTGGCTTGCTAAGAGCCACCTGGTGAGGCTGAAAGTAGTGCCCATGTTTGCTAAATCCTCTGTCAAACTTAAATAGTTTCCTTTCACTTTCATTGGGATTAGTCAGTACTTTGGCACTGCCTAAGTCACACTGAGCAAACCCCCAGAATAAGACATACATGTCTTTATCCTTCCCACCTGACCAGCTGAGAATAAACATCTGCAACAAATAATCCAGGGTAGCTGGAAGGAGTTTGGCTGGAGCTTTCCAGGGTAGCTGGAAGGAATCACCACCCAGGCACTATTTGTGGCTAGGGCGTGGTGGCCACAGGCCTCGGTGCAAGGGATCAAATGGACTCCTCAGTTAATTGGTGTCATCCTCGCCTGTAGCTGAACCCTTCAGTCCTGGTGCCTGTTAGGGAGGAGTAGGAGGTGGCAAAGTGCAATAGGCTGTAAATAGACCTGGGGGAAGGGCTGCAATACCTAAACCCAAACATTAAAAATGTTAGGATTAATTGTGGGAACAAGCTCATTTGTACAGTTTGGCAGAAATTCCATCTGCTGGATGCTCTGGTAGGTTACAGACAAAAACTATGATTTCAGCTCATATTTATTGTCTTTAATAAATTCAAATTGTTAGTAATGCTGAGAGCTTGAAATGGGAGAAATGTTCCTGTGGTTTTTTATGCTCTAATTCATAAATATAGTTCTCATCCTAAGAATGCCAGTGTATTACTCTTCGAATTCCAGGAATGCATGGTTTGGGGGACATGAAATGAGTTGTCAAAAGTCAGGAACACTTGGATTCTTCCCTTTGTTTTGGTAGGCTATTGAATATTATCTGGTTTCCTTTAAATCCCCAGTTCTCCCAAAAAACTTGGGCAATTTGTTCTTATCCCATGCCTGTAGAAATTAGGTCTCCTGTTCCAGGCTGCCAGATTGCCTATAAGAGAAAGCCCAGCAGGCACTGAACTGGGTGTTAGGCAGGCATGGAAAAATATAAATTCAGTGTCAGCTACAGTTGGTTTCATGCTAGTCATGAGATTTCATGTCATACCTCTCCCTGGAAACTGCAAAGAGCAGCCATGAAGCACAGCAGAATTATTAATTGCTTTGTGTTGTCCTGCACACGGTGCAATTAGTATGTCATCATCTGTAATGGACTTGGTAAAACAGGGTGAAATTTGTCAGATGGAAAACTGGGGAAAGTGTTTTTCATTATTTTTAGTTTCTCCTTGATTTATCATCTTACTACAGAAAACTGAATTGGACAGACCCCCAGCAAGAACAGCCTGAGGAGCAATTTACCAGTAAGCAGAAAAGATGTGGTTGAGCAATTTAGGCTGTTGACAGAGTTATCATTTAAAAGTTTATTCGTCACATTGAGGCCTTTGTCTGTCTGCTGTGTCCCACAGGTAATTCTAGTGGTGTTATAGGGCAAAGAACTGGGTATGAACCTTACACAAAAGGTGTTTCCTCCTCATGTGCTGCGTCCATCCTGCAGGGTGGGAGGCCTGGCTGGGTCTGCAGTGCATGGCCCTGGGCACAGAAATGCCTTTTTCTATGGAGTCCATCTCAAACCCGGTGCAAGGGGTTCCTAACGAGTTCAGCTATCTTTGAGTCAAGCTCTAAATACCAAAAAACCTTTCTGCAAAAATTTCAGAGGTGAGCTCTGGAATAAGTAGATGGATCAGGTCAGCAGATCCAGCTGTGGGGCTGACAGACTCTGGTTTTGCGTGGGAGACAAGGCAATTGCCTGGTTCTGGTTGGGTTTGGATTTCAGGAGTGAGCTTCTCCCCTGCACCTCCTGGCTGTGTGGCAGTGATGTGTAATGAAGCAGTTTTGTCAGGGGTCATCTCAGTCAGGGTGTCACACAGCATTCTCTGCACTGAACATTTAGGTACACTTTTCCTTAGTTATCAGTGGCACATGTGGATTCCTGCTGGCTTGTGGGAAGCAGTAGCCCTACTGGGTTTTTTTTGGTTTTGTTTTTTTTTTTTTTTTTTTTTTTTTTTTTTTGGTTTTTTTTTTTTTTGCTGTGTAGTATCAATATTTTAAAAGCACTGGTTCAAAGAACATGGCTATGTGCAGCATTTTTGTACTTGACAGCAAAGGCAGAAATGGGCATTTCATGCTTTATAAGTTTGATTTTATTTTGTTAATCTGGTGGTAGGTGCTGTTCCATTTTTAGTCTGTATTTATCTATGGATCACAGCTTAGCCCACTAAAACTGGGCTATTTGCCATCACTGCATCTTGTGCAAAGCATGTTCCAGTAGCAGTCAACTTATCCCCACCTTGTCTTTCCTCTGCCTGCCCCAAAGTCCTAAAATAACTCATTTGACATATTTCCAGACTATACCTGAACTTTTTTATTAACTTGCCACATCTGTCCTCGTGGTGGAAGAACTGGTATCTTAGCCAGTGAACACTGTTGACATGTTTTGTTAGTGTCTTGCATCAGTACTTCAAATGCTCCAGTGCCCAGTCATAAATAAAAGCCTTTCCAAGTGAGAGATAGAGGAGGGTTTCTCCTCCCTTTTATTGCTGATGCATCTTGTTTGTGGGTGCCTGTGCTATACTGCAATGGTGATCTTTTCCTACTGCAATCATTGCTTATCATAAATCTTTGTTTTAAATTAATAATTTGCAATAAACTTAATATTCTTAAGACGTACTTGTGTGTTTTGTGTAAAGCCCATTGCCACAACATCTGAGTATTTCCAACAGCTGAAGCAATTTATCTGCATGGTGTACTAAAGGGGATAGAAACATCCTTATTCTGCAGTTGAAACCAAATTTCATCCTGTAAGCCAGGAGATTTGAGGTCTGTTCTGATATTCTCTCCAGCTACAACTTCTTGGTTTTCTCTTCTGGAATAATGGTCTGGAAATTATTTATTCATTAATCCCTCGTTAGGGCCAAGCCTGCCTGCCCTCAATGACATTTTCTATTTCATCCTATCCCTAACAATCTGGCACTTGTAAAACAAAAGTTCAGTGAGTGACAGTTGTACATTTTGTGCAGCACTGATTGAGAGAGATTATTTCTACTGAAGTAAGAATTATTCTGACAGTCTCATTACTGTCAACTAAAAATTAATGCAGTCCTGAAACCCCAAGTCTTAGTCTGGAGTATCTACTAATTATTGCCCAGATGGAAAGGCACCCTCCATGGACTGCAAGAGAAAGCTTCATCAGGGATAAAATGACTAAACCAAAGTAATTACAAGACTCAAAACATGATGCTGTCCTCTGAGAGCAATGTGATCTTCTCTGCTCAGGCACAGTTTTCCCTTACAAAGAAACTTAAAAGAGAAAGGCAGCGTGGGTCAGTTTGACATTTTTAGAAGAAATATTCCAGATTTCATTCTTAACGTACAATACATTTATCTACAAAATTGCAATATACATATGAGAAACTAATTTTTAGACAAATAATTGATAGTTAGAAGGTAATTTGGACCATCTTTTATCCTTCAGCTTTTCATTTTCTTAAGATGAACAACTGGGTCAGTTCTGGGTTTAGTAAAATTCTCAGTAATGTAAATGACAACGGCACTTTCCTTAATTATCCTCAGTGCTGAGCATGAGACAGACTGCTGAGTAACTGGTTCTCTGTGAAGGAGTACTCTGCTGTATATAATGAGTATAGACACACACCTTGAATAGATTAACTCCCTTCAGCCTCTGTAGATGTGATGGAGGAGCAAAGAGTTTAGAAAGGTTACAGAGATTATTGACTTTCATGCTTCAGTTGAAACTGAAGCTTGTTCGTCCTGGGTTATTCCAGCAGCCCATTTACAGGAAAGTTTCTGTGCATTCACTGAAATATTTTATTTCCTCTCTTTCCTAGATGAAAGCCTTCCCTTTTCCATTCTTCACACTCAGAAATACTAGGAATGCAGATTTATGTGGCTTTCCAGTACCTCTTCTCTATTTCTAGTGTGCTAATTAAATCAGTATAGGGTCTGCCTTTTAAACTCTCCTGTGCATTTAAGAGTTTATCTGTGCTATTTGACTCTGACTGGTTTCAATGACTTCAGGAATTGGTATTTCACCCAGGGGTATGTATCATCCCAGACAGCCTCTGTGCATGCTAGGGGCTCTGGCTGGTTGTGCTCTTGATCTTTTAATTTCTTTTTCCTATTCTGAGCATGCTGCTTCCAAAAGTGACAAATATGACAAAATGGTGACACTTTCAATTTGTTGGTACCCATGCCCTCAGGGAGGACATATTATATTTCTGGAGGGGAATTGGGACTCTAGGAATCCAGAACAGAGTAAAAGAGGATTGAATTTGAGATGTTATTTGACTTCCTCAAAAATCCTAAATCTAGGGCTGCAGACTACAGAACTAGCAGCATGCCTCATGAAAGCTGCCCTCGCACCTCCTGGTTCCTGCTGGGATCTCATCCTCTGTTCATAGGATTCTGTCAAGGCATCTTTTTCTGGATTGACTCTGTACACCCATTCTGTGAACCCTTTCAATAATATCTCTCTCTACCAAAGCTACAGCTTCCAGGTTTCAGCACTGCAATGTATCACACCAGCCCTCAGCATCCTTCCCAGTCCCCAGGAAGGCAAAGCATGAGAACTGCACAACAGCTTAAACAGGCACCAGAAAAACAGAGGCCACAAACCAAAGGGAGCAGCACTAGCTGATGGCTTAAGAGCCAATTTGGGGACAGACATGTAGTAAGCTGGGGTAAAATGAAGCTCCAAGGACTCTTTCAGATGCTTACCAAGGCTATCTGCTGCCTCTCCTATATGTTTGTCCCTGAATCTGTCCCCATGAAATTGCAAATGCAAAAACAAACCAGGCTATTCAAACTCACTGTACGTGCATTAAAAACAAATCACCCCATCCCACCTCGGGAAGGTAATTGGCAAACCCAGAGTGCATGAAATAACTGCAAAGCTGAGAGCAAAGGAAGGAGTGATGGAAATATCAGTCTCCAACCTGTGTGTTAGTGATGCATCTGAGCCATAAATACCAATTACTGGGCCACCAGCTGCAAGTCAGCCTTATAGTTCAGGGCTGAAATGCCCTCTTTTCCCTCCCTTAGTGATAAAAAAAATGAAGAAATAAAATTAAATAGGTTAAAGAATAAAATATGTTCTGGACCTTCAAGAACTTGAATTTTTGCTTATTTTTGCACTGGTGAACTATACAAGTAACCTTGGTAGAAATCACCCTTGCCAGAAAGTCTTTAATTACTTCTATAAACCAGCCGTGTCCAATTTTGTCTCGCCTACAATCTGTTGTGCTGATGTTCTGCAAGGTCTTTGTTCTACAAGGTCTTCTCTCTGCAAGATTCTGCTCTAGTGACATGTCTGAGAGGACGTAGAGGAGTTGTGAGCAAGGATGAAAACTGAGAGTAATGTTCTTCCATAATAAAATATGAAAATAATTTAATGGTTATCTGTTCTTGTGGGGTTTGGCCTCTGCTTCTCCCTGGACCCAGAACAACAGCAGGGTATCTGTTGCCTCTGGAGCAAAAAATTTCCCTCTCACAATGAGGAAGACAGCATCTCAAAATCCTGCAAAAGCAGAAGTTAGGAGGAGGTTCCTCCCCAGCCCATTAGGCAGTGTACCTACAGAGTCTCACCTAAGACAGTTATTTTCAGTATGCTTATTAGTCTTGCACAAAGCTCTTTCAGGTTAAAGATGGTGTGAACATGACCCCAGCATGTAAAATAGAAACATTGCTCTAAAGGAAAAAGTGAAAAATCTGTAGCTTCTCCCTATGATCTTGCTTTAAATAATTTCTTGGTTGGGCACTTCAGGTTTTGTGCATTCCGAATTTGGATTCCAATGTTTGATCAAACTTTGTAATTGCTGGTAAAAGATGTTTGGCTATACAGCAAGTAAAGATGGGGTTAATTCAACATGTTGCAGTGTTTAGCTAAGCAGTAGCAGTATGCAGTGTACACTATTGGCCTGTTTGATTTTAAATCTCATCAACAAATAGTCAACAAATAAGGTTTATTGCCAGGCTAATAAACCGTGTCCCTCACTGATTGAAAAGCCTCCACTGCCTCAGCTCCTTTGCAGTCCTCTGTGGTTTTTTACCCTGATACCAAAACAGTGTCTGCATTTTTATAGCAGCTTGTTTAGCTCCTCTTGCCCTCCTCCAAAAGCTGTTACTAACCTGGAAACTTGCTCACCTTCCCCGTTTGTTTTTGCATAATTTTGACAGTGAGGCAATATCAAGGTTTGCATTGCTGTGTTTGTCTCCTATAGGAAAGAGAAGGTCTCAGGCCATCGATGGCTTTCTATGAGGTCTTGTCTCTTTTCTGCCACCTCCAAGGTCAAGAGGGAATGTTAGTCCTGGGTGGGCATACCCTGGCTTCCTGCTTTGTGCAGCTCTGACATCAGATCTCACACTGCTGAGCTGACTGGGAGCAGGATTTTGCCGGAGCTCTGTGATGTGGCTCTGCCTGCTGGATCCAAATGCCAAGGAGCAATCACTCTCAGCCCTGTCTCTTTTCAAGAGTGGTGAACTGCTGTTCAACCACTTAAATAGTTTTGCTTTGACTTTTTCTAAGACTCTTCTACCCATGTCAAACTCGGTTTAGAGCATCACAAGTTTTCCAAAAATGTCTTCTGAGCTTGTGGCTTCCAGACTAAGCCACAGCACTCTGTAATGTTTTCAAACCAAGAGGTTTGGTGAGAGGACCCTGAAGAGATATGGGTGATCCTCTGCCCTCAGACACATGTGTTGAGATTGATAATACTTGCCAACCTAACAAGCTGAAGGTTTAGTGGGTAATGAGTTTTAGAGCTCATTGCCCATATTATTCATTAGTAACTGGAGGAGGTATTTGTTTCCTTGGCAGAAACTGCTGGTGAAAGCCCAGAGGATGGTTTTCTCTCTTGTTTATTTAGTGAACAAATACAGTTCACCTACAGAAGCTTTCTATTAAGAACTGATATATTTTGGAAGTTAACATTAGCTCCTAAGAATCTCAAACCTGGATGGTGGAAAAACTATAGAGAAATTTTACTGGAAACAAAAAATCTGCCTCAGTCAGAGTGGGCAATATGCACAATTTGGTTTTTGCTTCAAGTTCAGGTGTCCTGTTGGCTTTCTTCCTGGGAAAATCCCATCCCAGTGGAAAATGATGTGTAGGTAACTTTGCTGTAGTGACAATGCAGAGAACTCACTGCTGAGAGTGACCCATCCTTAGAGGTAGATTGGACAACAAATTGCTACTTCTGAGAGACTCTTGTGTCTTTCCCAAACGGAAGGTAAAATCAAGCATTAATGCAAAATGTTACTGCAATCCTGATTGTACCAATAGGATCTTTAATGTGGATGATTAGGTAAAACATCTTGCAGGGTGCAGTGTACTTAAACTGCTCTCAGGAGCAGACATGGTCCATTGTGTTTTATAAAACCAGGAAACTTTAAACAATTTTTTATTGTTCTCCATAATATGGAGCATTTAAACTGTCTCATTTTTCCCCATAATCTTTGCTCTGCTGCCTTAAAAATATTTTTAGCAAGCAGAAGTATGGATCAATGAAATAGTCAGGAATTATCTTCCCAGCGTTCATAAAAATACAAATGCAAAATAAAAATTCCTAATGCAGAAGTGTACGGTTTTCTTGCCCCCCTGTGAGCAGCAGTCTTTCTTCAGAGTGAGTTTCTGATGTTCTGCCAGAGGAGAGGACAGTGATGGGCTCTGCTGGCCTTGGTGTGGGTGGCTGTTGCTCTTCCCTGTTGAAATGCCTCGCTGGTTGGTGCCTACATGAAGCTTAAAACCTTGCAGCTGAGAGAATCCTAAGATGTTTGTCCCCTCCATGTCAGTTGAGGCACTTCCATTATCAGAGGATGGGGTGAGCAGGATGGGTTTGTCTTTCTAGCTGTGAAAGAAACAAAGACTGGAGTTAATTTCCCCTTTTGTTTGTGTGTTTAGATTTGCTATTTATTTGTTATCCTATTTCTTCTCTACAGTATCTATGCCTCATTTCCCCATCTCAGCAGCCTCAGTAATTCCTCCTACCTACTCCACAGGGGTCTTATGAGTGCTAACATTGATAATGCACTGTATGATTCATTGATGAACACGGATGTGTATTTATGTGTCAGATACCATTAATGCTATCCTTCTTTTAAATAATGTTTCTCAGTCTATGAGCACTAATGAACACAACTTTCCTCTATAGATCATCTGCCAGGTGCCACAGCAATCCTTAACATAAAGCTAATGACTTTTTCAAATGAATTTAAACAGCCTAACAATGAGATGTCACAGAAAAAATTAAGAATGCCATCATGTTCAGAGGCTAAATGTATGTAGAATATGCAATAGGGAGTGTGAATGCATTCTTTAATCTCAAATTGCATGTTCAAAACCAAACTACAGCCTCAAATTTTATTCAGATCCCTAACAACAAAGGCACAGAGATGTACTTTCATCCTTAACAAAAATTTTTGCCTAGATTAGCTGAGTGTTTCATGTTCAGATAGTGCTGGGTCATAGTTGCTGTTTGATTATTGACATGAATTGAAAATAAAGTGATGTTTTCTAGTTGTGGGTGTGAAAAGAGTTATTACCTAAAGCTGCCCAAGAATCAGTAGCTATTCAAACTCCTTTGAGCATGTTTAGTTACTAAAACAACCCAGAATATGGACTCATGGTCATGGCAGCAGTGTAATCACTCTCTGAGAGATCTTTTTGGGGGAGGAGAGAAGGGAGAATTTTACAACTTGCTGCCATGAAAAGTGACATTTTACTTTGTCTGTTCAACCTCCTTTGCTGAAAGTAGTCAAGTGTTTCTGACAGATGAAAGGTACCTCTGTGTGAATGTCAGGGGTAGGAGTTTAGATCCAGTAACTTATTCAGGTAAATGGGTGTTGTTCCTCCCTCCAGAAGCAGTTTCTTCTGTTCAGTAACCTAAACTTAAAAATGCATGCAGCGATTGGACCCCACCCTGTGATTTAGGGTAAAGAGATTAACAAAGAAATAGCCTCTTCCAGAAACAATTTAGTGTGTTTTAAAGTTTATTTTTACAGTTCATTAGAAGCTAAATGCTCCTTTGGAAAAAACATCAGTCTAAAGAAATAAAACTAAAATATATAGGAAATATGTAACTAGGAGGAATTGAAAACAAATATATTCTTTAATACCCATGCCTATTGTTCAGCACAGGGTATCTACTCAGTCTACTGCAGAGTGGCAGGCAAACAGCCTTGTTTGAGGTTCTTGAAGGACTAAAGCAACATCTTCACCTACTGTTTTTCCCATTACCTACAGCAGCTTAGAGTATCTATTTCTGTCTTACCTCTCTTAGGTTGGCTGTGGAACTCTGGGACTTGAATGGGAGATATCAGATAAAGCCAGATGTTCCTGATGTAAATCAGCACACAAGGCAGAATTTACATTTATTGATTCCAAATATTTTCATTAGAAAATGCATTGGAGTAATTTTCTTACTAATATCATGTTCTTCTGGTTGTATTTTACCTCATTTTTATTTTAGTGCATTTTATTTTACTGAGTCATAAGTGAGAATAACTTCTATTGATTCTGTTTATTTGCATTTTGCTTCTGCTCCAGGCTGGCTCACTTCGTTCTTCTTTGGATTTCTTTTTAATTGTTTGAAATAATTTAAATTCAGGTTCAATGCTGTTATTCAGCTTCTGTTCACTGCATTTTGAGCTTTTATGTGTGCAACCTATACGTGTCTTATTTAGATGGTGGTGTGAATAAAGGAGATTTAAAGGCAATAGGCAATTTCTTAGCAGCTGTTAAAAGTGGTCATTGCTTCTGCTCTGAATTCCTTTTGTTTCAAAGTAATCCTGGCTCTGCAGATGTATTCACAGATAAAAGTTCCACTCAGATTGAACATTTTATGTCTTTGAAATAATGTACCAGCTATCACTTTCCATGTAGCTTTTATCTTTGGTTTGTTGTATTTATTTCTTTTTTTTTTTAATAGTAAAGCTTTATATATATATATATTTTCTGATGGAAGCATAAGCATATTTAAAGCAGCTCAGAATAATTTGATCATAAATGAATTCTGGCATGCAGCTAAATCCAAATCTGGACAGGGGTGTCCCTTTGCTGCCAGTGATGAGGTGTTTGTGCTGGCAGAGGTGGACTACTTAACAGCAATGGTTGGTTTGGCTATTGACGTGCAGAGTGTGACACATTGATGTACATTCTTGTTCTGTTGTAAAGCACTCTGGTGCTCCAGGGGCTGACCAACAAAAAACTGTATCCAGGAACAAATAACAGTTTGCTCACATGGCCATTTGTTCTCAGCTAGGATACAGCCCTGGTGACAGAAGCAGGTGACTTTCCACAAAAGAAGATTGACCAAGCCACAGGGACCTGCTGGCCACACGTTCTTCGTCCTCAGCAAATGCAGAGTAACATGATGCATTCCAATTTCAACCAGGCCCACTGGTATTACTGACCATCAGCAGAGATTCAGAGGGTTTTGCCAACCTGACATATCCTGTTTGTGTGTCTTAATCCACATTAAAAACATTTACACTTGGCCAACTTTGAGTGACGCTGAAGAGGTTGTAGACCTGCTGTCTCTAAAGGCAAATGGGATCATCTTTTACAGTGCCTGGAGGTTTTCACTAAGATGGCAAGCAGTGAAATGGAGCAGCCCAAGGTGCAGATGTATTAGTTTGTCTCTGAGCCACGTACAAAACTGGTCAGCATAGGCACGGTGCCAGGAGCTAGAGGCATCACAGCTCCTGATAGATATCACCTGACAGATACCTGAACTCAGTAACTGGAGAAGTGTAAGAATGTGGAAGAAGAATAACAATTGTACACATAACTGTGTCTTTCTCTCTGGGAAATAACTTACTTAAATTTTCTCTTAAGACATAGAGACGTAAAAGTGGAGTAAAACCTTGGGAAGGATGTACTCTCTCATTCACTCATCCCCTAGGAAGGTGCAGCTCAAGTCACAAGCTTTTAATCCTTCCCACTGGATTAATTTATGGTGCAACCACTAAGATAGGAGGGATTTAGAAGGGCTGGGCCTTAATGCGGATTTCTGTTCCTAGGTTACATGAGTTTAGTGTATTAACAGCCCCAAGTCTGCAACCCTTGTGCAAGTATAAATCTATGTATGAATCCAACACTCTGAGGACAGAGGGGGAGCTACTTCCACACACAGTCTTGTCCTGAAGCTTCTGTGTTGAGAACAATAAACCCCAAGATATTTCAGAAGTACCAAGGGCTCTGCTCTTTGTGGCAGTACTTGAGAAATTGCTGAACACTGGGAGCTGAGCTCTCAGGATCTTCAGCTATGAGAAACCAAAGCAAAGGCTGATCCCTTCCTCTCCTAATGCTACTGTTACTGTACCTCCAGGCCCTCTGACTTCCCTGAGATGTTGAAGCATCCTTTCTGCCCTGTCAAGGTGACAGCATCATTACTCCATACAAATTCACTTCCTATAAGGTATTCAAAGGATATCCAGTTCATTCAAATGTACCAGATTTAAATGTATCTTAATTTATGACTGTGTTCTAATCACCAGAAGATGATGAATATAATTAAAGATAATGAATGGTCCCATTAGTCTTTTGCTTGCTGTGATAATTCCTGCAGACAGACACTTCCTTTGTCTGTGTGGTGTGGAAAGATGCCTTAGCAAGGGAAACTTCTGTTGCAGCAGATTCTCACCCTGGAGCTTAAGAGTTTTATTTAATAGCAAGTTTGGGAGCAAAGTAAAGAGAAGGAGCAGACCTCTATTCTGAATTATGTGCAAGTAATTGCTGAAGGTGGAGGTAGAAAAAGCTGATCATACCTATCAAATTTTGTGTCCCCCTTATGGAAATCCTGGAGTTCCCCCACCATATGCTGCTATTTGCACCTCATGCTTTCTCAGCTTTTTATATCTTGCTGAAAAGATTGCTGGCAGCTTTATAATATCCACTATCCTTCCTTTACCTTCCAGGCATTCCAGACTGGCTCAAGATTATGCAATCTATTTATCTGGCACAGGGGTTTTCCACCTCTCATCAAGTTAATGAATAAGCCTGACACTGTGATGCCTTTATGCTGCAGCAGCATTGCAGGCTCCCCTTGACAGAGCTGCAGAGCTGAACCAGGACTGCTGAGACTCTTCCTGTTCAGTGCTTGCATTATACATGCAAAATGTGTACCCTGATCTGCCCCTCTCACTGCCACGTGATGAAGGCAGAGGGCAAAATGCAAACCATGATGTTTTGTTTGGTGGGGAATGGTGAGGTGGTAAAAGCAAGCATTAAGCTGAAGTTTAATTTTGGGGGAATTTGTTCAGTGCTGAATTGGAAGTTGTTTCCCAGTGTGGTCTGCAAGTTTCATGATTCTGCTGTTTGTCACGACCCACATAATTAATGAAAACCTGGAATGCTCTGGAAGGACTCCCTTGAAGGAGAAAGATGGCAGCAGAACCTCAGGAGTCCCCAGAGGCTTTGCATCTCTCTGACAGCAGTTTTTCTGGTTCATCAGGGCTGCAATGAGGGGCTATCACTTTTGCCTTGGAATATTTTGTGGTTGTGTTGAACCTTTGGAGAGGTATTCCACCCTCTGTGCCTTCCTCATAAGATTTTCCCTCAGGCTGGGCTTTAAGTTTGTTTGGACACTGTCACAGTAAGGGCTGCCACTAAAGGCCTTTCAACCTTTGCCAGGTTGCTCAGGAAATCAGGATTGCCTTGCCTGACCAGCGTGGCACAGACATGGGGAAGGCTGTGCACTGTGTTTGCTCTTCCTCACTCCTGTCAAGCTTTTGAAACTCATTTACTGGCCTGCACACCTCTTCCAAAACAGTCATGAGAGAGACACACTCTGAGGGCCACATTTGCTCTGAGACCAGAGAATCTGCACCAAATAAGAACCACTCTTAGCCAAAGAGCAGGAGATGCTCCTAATCTCTCTCTTTTGACATGATCCCTCCGGGCTGTGCTCAGCAGATGTTTGAGTTAAACCTGTCAGCTGTGGCAATCTGATACTTCAAATCTGTTTTGAGACCCAGCAGGAAAACCTGTATCTCTGGATGAGGGGATATCAAGCTTGTCCTCCTTGCTCAGAGATTATCAGATGTGCAATGAAACACAGAACTTCAGTAATATGACTCACAGCTTTTTATCTGGCAATTTCTTGTTATCAGTGTACGTGCAAAGATGTCTGCTTAATATTATAAAAATATGCAGGAGATCTCTGTTCCTAAGGTCTGCCTAAAATCCCACCCTTAAGTCCTGTTAACATCAAGAAAACAGGGTTCAGCCTGCAGCAGTGGACATTAACTGACTTAACAACCCAGGTTAAATTCTCAGGAAAAAAAGCTGGAATTTCATGTACTGAGGTTTAGTCCCTCCTGTTCTTCAAAGGGGAGTTTTGAATGCAAATGTCTTTTAAAAAATTTTGAATATTATACCCAACACAGACTGTTATTGTAGTGCACCACAAATCCAAGTCTGGAGGCTAGTGGGAGCATGACATCCACTGCTGAGTGAAGCTACAGATGTGTGAGCTTGGGGAAAAGACAGAAATGAATAGCAGAGAGACATGAATGGGGTAGAAATAGGAAAGAGAAACTTAATAGTGATCAGGGTAACACCTGCTCAGAGCCACAAGTTGCCATCAGCTTGCCTTCTACAGATCTTGTTGAATATCTGCTTATATTTTTGAGATGTCGGGGTCTTGACTAACAGTTGAGTTTTCAGAGGAGCTAAACTCTTTGTGAAATTAGCTCTCCCTGAGTAACTTCACTACAAAATAAAGGGAAGGGGTATTTTTCCAAGTGACAAAGCATTTGGTTTATATTTTTAGAGAGGAAGGAGACAGTTAATGCTGAAACGATTATTAATTTTATTTTTAAAATTGCCTAAATTAGGAAAAAAAAGAAAAATATTTTTTAAAATCTCTAAAAAAATTACCATCAAAGTGCAATTTACAGCCACTTGGAAATAAAACTATTTGATAAACAGAAGGGGGTGGAGCGGGTGCTGGGTTTGCTGGTGAGCATTCCTGCTGGCAGAGCTGGAGTCACTTGCTACAGCTGCTGATGGCTCTGGGGAGCGGAGCAGGGCTTGCGAGCAAATTTCTCTGAAACGCAAGAACGAGTGCTTCCTTGAGGAGTAACTCCCCGGGGAATTGTCAGGACCATTTGCTCCCTGTGCAGAGCTGTAGTCGCTCCCGGAGTATTTTCCCCCTGCGGGAGGTGCCAGCAGCAGGGCCCTGCTGGCAGCCTCCTGCCCCCTTTCCAGGCTCGCCTGCCACACTCTTCAGCCACCCTGACAGTTGATTAATGCCTCGGCTGTGGAGTGACAATTCTGTTTCACACCTTCATCCATCATCCCTGCACCATTTCCTGGGGGCCTCGGGACCCTGACAAATTGTCATATAACCTAGCGGGGACTTGCTGTTCCTCCAATTGTCTGTCTGAATAAGTGTCCTGTTTTTTTCATAAGTTGCAAGAGGGAGAAAGGCTGGAAAATGGCTTAGATGCCTACCGTAGGAAAAGGAGATTGGTATGATTCAGGAAGCTGGCTAATTCACCTTTTGAAACTTTTATCCCAGCCATGTCCCCAGGAAAGTTGCAAAATCCAGTCCCTGGCTCCCCATGGATGGGGACAGTTTGAGGTGATGTTTTGCAGGAGAATTGTGGCAGGGAAAGGAGACAGGTGAGAAATGAATCCTGGTGTGGAATCCAGCCCTTCTTTCAGACTTGTAGGGGTGCCAAAAAAGCCTGTGTTCCTCAGTTTCCCATGGTGGGATGGGTGGCGGGGATGGAGGGCAATGAGTCTCCACCGCAGAAGTGAGCTGGGAAGACCCCGCAGGGAGTCCCAGCGAGGTGGGGGAGAGGCTGTGAGCCCCTCTGAGCCACTCTGCCTCATTTGCCTCTTGCAGAAGGACAAGCTGCTAAGGTCTGGTATTTGTTTTTACACTTTAAACACAAAAGGAGCTCCCCCGATACCCTTCACAATGTCACGTTGCGACTGCACACGGAATCGCTGCTTCTGCCTACGGAGAAAGCGAGATGAAATCAAGTTGAGAGGCGTTTATCTTCTTGCCTTTTGGGCAGGGATGTGTGGCTGCTTGTTCCGTGCTTCTGTTCTGGAGCAGGGAGGAGCAGCAGGAGGGAACGGGATGGCATTAGCGAGAGGTCCCTGTCTGCTGCCCGCGGGGGACAATTCCCCGGGGACAAAGGTGACTTCTTCTTTTCTCCGTGTCTCGCACAGCCACGTTTCCCTCTGTGGCGGTGTCAGCCCAGGCGCAGAGCAGGTTTGAGCCGCCGAGCAGCACCAAGGCCGGCAGGCTCCGATCCAGGCACGGGTGAGGAGCTGCTCCCGGAGCCCTGCCCGCTCCTGAGCACAGCAGCTTTTACCCACTGGGAATCTTGCTCACAGCTTCAGTGTGGAGAAGACACCCGAGAGACACAGCCCCGGAGCTGTAGATCTCTGTGTCAGGGGAACAGGGATTGCTTTTCAGTACCTTAAAAAGAAGCATTACGTTTTCCCTGATTTACAGCTGCAACCACCAAGTACCTCCCATACAAACAGTTCTGCTTGTGTTGAAGAAGAATCAGTGTATGTGCACAGATGGGTGAGGACAAAAGCCCTCTTGGCAGGTACAGCTTCAAATAGATGTGGGAGCAACTGCTCAGAGCCACAGAGGGACCTTGTGCAGCAGGGGAAGGACTGGAGTGCACTCCACTGTCCACACCCTGGGCAATCCAAAATTGAACTGCTGCCTCTGTGATGTCAAATGAAGTTAAAAAGCCTGATGAAAAGGTTCACAGCAACTATGGGGTGATCTTGAAACCATGACAACAACATGCCAGAGCAATGGAGGACTGAGGAGTCCCTAGGAACAGAACACTTTAAAAATCCTTGTTCTGTTGACAACTTATTGTCCAAATAGACTCAGCAGAAACTAGAACGAAGTATAAGGTTAAATAATAGCTTGGTGGTAGCTGATAGGATGAAAATATCACTTAGAGCTACCTTAGGTGATTACAATACTGAAACTCACACCCCCAGGAAAATTTCTGGGTGCAAATTGTAGTATAGTGAACTGGATCAAGACCACCACACACAAAATTCATAAGAATTTTGTTACAGAAGTGCACTTGACCCATCATCTATTCTTGCATCATTTTTCTCTGTTACCCTTTTGTACAACACACTGTGCATGTCTGCTAGAAGGCTTACCAGTGGTGTTAGGTGCCTCACATCCTGTTCTACAGAATGGTATAAAAAACCCAAATAGCTCAACTCTGTGTTGACTGGTTCTTGCAGACCACGTAAAGCACCTCAGCTTTAGGGACAACATTGGGGTGTTTACAGTTACATGTAATGGTTTACACAGAATGTGCATGACTTAATCATTGAGTCTAGTTTAGGACAGATTCAATGGAACAAGAGTATTTTATGTAAGGCAGTTCTGTTGCAGATGTGTTTTAAACTTCTATACAGGATTTTAAAACTGGAAACCTGCAGGTGTTATGGTACCATTTTCCTTCTGCTTGGACATCACAGACCTGGAATAGGTCTGCAGGGAGACATGAATTTAGTAGATCAAGCATTTATAATCTTTCTCAGGGTGTTGTGTGATGGCCTGGACTGAGGAAGTGTGTAAGAACCAGCCTTATGTGAGGTAGAACCCACCTAGGCAGGTTTCCCTTGGGAATGTCTTGCTGCCTGGGAGGGTTTCCTGACCTGAGACTTGCTCAGGAGTATGGCTGGGACAATAGGAGAAATAGATTGCTCTTCTATATTTAGATTGCTCAGGGTTGTTCAGGAATTCAGCTGCAGGTGCAGGAAGCTCTCTCCTGGCAGGGCTGGATTGAGAGGGGCAGTTCAGTGTGGGTTTGGTGGGCAGTGCCTGCAGATATTGCCACCTGGGTAAAGCCCGGCTCCAGCTGCCATTAGGAAGCCTTAGCTTCCATCATGTTATAGTTTACTTATTTGTTTTAATTCTGAGCTGTAAGACCCTGAAGTGAGCCAGTGCAGGCCTGTGACACTTCCAGGACATGCTGGCGCTTGTGCCTCCCGTGCTGGGAGTCAGTGTCACTGTCAGCTGAGGGAAATTTGTAGGAGAGGAAAGGAATCTGAGTTACACCACTTCTGGGTCCCACCTGAGGGACATTCAGACAGGGAGACCTTCCACCTGGAGAAAGGTGTATCATGAATAAGAAGAAAAAACATTAAGCATGTGGTTTTGGGGTTTTGTTTTTTTTTTTTTTTTTTTTTTTTTTTTTTTTTTTTTTTTTTTTTTTTGTTTTTTTTTTTTTGTTTTTTTGGATGGTCTAGACAACAGATCAGTTTTCTTTGCAAAGCTTATACCATCCTCAGGCAGCTGTCTGGGAACTCTTTGAGGGAGACAAACCCTAGAAGGGGAAGGACAGAGCAAATAGAAAAAATGAACTCTGGGTCACTCTATTTGAGAACTTATTTGGAGCAGCTTTGCCTGACTTTAACCAGCTCCTCTGCACTGCCTGACTGCTGCATCTCTGGGTCATGCAGCTCTGCCAGGAGCAGTCTGAGCCAAATCCTTCCCAGAGCGTGGATTTTATTTTATTTTTCCTAATGGCACAGACTGCTACTTCTGACTGTCAAATCCAAGCTGGGTATTTTCTCTAAGCTGAGGAACTGCCTCTCCAATCACCCTGGTGGGGATGGATGTGCTTGTTTCTACCTCATCAGTCTACAGTTGCCTGCAAAGGAGAGCCTTGGGGGTGGCAACACTAGCACCACCTCCAGTCACTCCACACCTTCCTCTACTCACTCCTGAGTCATCTTTTTTAACGTGGGCAGCACATCCAAAAACGACCACAGGGTGGGAAAGTTTCCTTACTGGGACCTCAGATGGAGCAAATCCCATCTTCCCAACACATAGGTTTGCTTTGGGATACATCCAGCATGTTCCTCACATTTTATTAGTGAAAGTGTCAACAACGCTGCAGGTAACAGCTGGAGAAGGAAAGCAATTTGATTCTTTCACAAAAAAACTTTTGACCTTTTCTCAGCCAGTTTCCTATGTTCTCTTTTTGCTTTAATAACAAGGGTGACATTTTGAGGCCTTTGGAACTGCTCCAGTCTCTGTCTACACTTTCATACTTCAACTATTTTCTGAAATAAATGAAAGCTCTAGAGCCAGCTGCATGTCTGAGAGGGGATGTCAGCTGCACACCAGAGCAGAGCTGGGAGATTTGCAGTCTGTTGGAACAGGTACCAACCACCATAATTTTAAAACAAATCTGGGAATATAAGTGTGCTGCTTGGGTTATGGAGATTTTTTGTCTTTATTTTAAAAAAATGCAGGAATGTCCTTCTCTCTGATGCCTGTGTGTATTGTAATGGGATTCCCTCGAGCACATGCTCTACCTGTTCACTCCTGGAATCATTGGGGAGATAAGCAAACATCTGTTGACATGGGAATTGAAAGCTCCAAGAAAGTCCTCTCCTTCTGCAGAAAAGGTCACTCATGCCCTGTGCTCCTTTGGCCAGGCCTAAGACTGACAAACTTTGTTGTTATCCTTTCTGTTTGTGTTTTGAATTCAAAGGCCAAATTTGATTTAAATAACTCATGGTCCCTTGTAATCAAAGCTAATGAGCAAGCAAATAGTTCAATAATTAAAAAAAAACCCTCTTTGCCAATAAGTCCCTTTGCATTTGTCCAGTCAGGGATGATATTGCAAATCTAAACAAAACAAGTCAAAACACGTGTGCAAGCACGCTGAGTGGGACTCGCATGGCAGCAGATACCATCTGGAATCACAGTTGTTCTCACAGCCAGAAGAGGCAGAAAGGTGCTGTCAAACAGGAGAGGTGCACAAGTGAGCCATGGGAAGTTCCTTGGGCAGTGTGGAGGTGGCTTCTGAGCTTTTCTTTCTTGTGACCAACCCTTTGCTCTCTGTGCTACACAAGTTTTGTTCCAGGTCACAGGTACCTGTCCCTGCCTGTGTGCAGGTGCTGGCAGGGGACAGTGCTCCTTGTGCAAGAGGTACAAACCTAAGCACAGGCCTTTCTTGTATGGCTTACCAGCAGGGTGGCTGTCTCAGCCTTGAACTCACCCAGGAACACCTCTAGTGCTTGTCTTGTGGGACTGATTCCACGTGCTGGCAGCAAAGGCAGGCAGCTGCAGGGCAGAGGGCCACGGGTGGGTCAGGGGCTACACTCTGGGCTGGCAGGAAGCATCTGGTGAGCTGGCAATGGGAGCCTGCCCTGAGTCTGAAGGCACTTTCATATCCAGCCACCACACGACACAAAAGGCAGGTTCAGTGAATGTTGCACACAGCATCCATTAACTAAGGCATTTAGTTCACACAAAATGCAAAAGGACAGCAAGTCCAGGCTGTGTTTGTTGTCTTTGTAGCTGTTCCAAAGACACCTATTCTCAGAGCCTCCTGGTTTATTTCTGAGTCTAGCTTTTTGGGTCTGTTACCATCCCTGACTAGCTCTTGTCTGAGTTGCAGCCTGTATCGTTTTGGCTTCCATGTGCCCTGTTTGCATCCACGCTACTGAAAGAAAATGAGGTGGGAGCATCGTTACACAAAGAACCTTGGTGGAAAAATACTGTACTTAAATAAGTTGAGAGCATTTTCACCACTTAGAAAATGCTTGGAGGAGTGACAACATATGCTGTTCTGTCATTGAAACAAAAGCTGTATTTCAAAAGCTCTTTTCCCCCAAAGATATTATGCAGATATTGCCAGTCTAACGGGAATGCAGGGTGGAAGAAGAGCTGCCACCAAGAGAGGTGGGGGCAGGTGACAGCAATACAGATTTCAGTGGGATGCATTCAAGGAAGGAAGATGGCAATGTAATTTGCCAAAAGCCTCCTGGAGACAGTTAATAAGCACAAGGAAAACTCCCCTTGCTGCAGAAGTAAATCATCACAGAGCAAGAGGAGGGGTTCCAAAATTCTTTTTGGCAGGGGGATACTGGAGAGTGTTTTGATGTGGCTCTCCTTTGCCAGAAACCTCCCACATTCTTACTGGATGTGGATTTTGCTGGCTCACTGGAGCAGGTTGCTGCCTCCTGTGTATCTCCTGCTCTCAAGGGAAAAGAGGAGGGTGCATATGGGCAGAGCAGTCCCAAAGGCACATCCTGAGTCAGAGCCAAGCATAAGCTCTGAGCTGATCCTTGTACAGAAATTCAAGCTGGAGGACAGAGCAGAGTTTGGAAATTGTGACTGCACTGACACAATTCAAGCAGTATGGAAAACACTTTTCCCCAGGAAGCTTTATGACATGAAATATTTCCTGAAACAGAACTTTGAAAACCCAGTGCAGCTTAGTCCACTACAGTCCTGTGAGCCAAACAGTTCCACTTCAGAATATACATCTAACAAGGGGAAACGTCTTCATCTTTATCTGGATTTGGGTGGAGCACATGATTAGCTTCATAATCCCCACAAAGCAGACTCAGTGGAATACATGTCTCAGTGGAATACATGTCTGCAGCTAAAAAAAAAGAAATGAGAGGTTTTACAGTTTGTGTTTTATACTGGTGTTAAAATCCAGGCAGTGCTGTACTAAATTTTTGGGAACTGGGGCTTTTCTAATAATCACCTATGCTTTGCTGTTCCCATAAAAAAGCCTTGTTGAGATGTTAATTTCTTAGAGGATTTGCAGAGCCAAACCTAGCTGAGGACTCTAGCCTGGCTTGCAAAAGTTAAAATAAGTAATCATTTTCTGAGGACATAGTGATTGAAGACCCGTGTTAATTCAGGTTAATTAATGTAAAATTAGACAGGAAAGTTGGAAAGTGCTCTGTGATATTTGAAGAAACACTTTCATAGCTGCAATTTAGAATATTTCCAACCTGTTTCACACATTCACACACACAGAGCCCAACATTCCCGCTGTGCAGTAAATGAGGGTAACGTTACAGACCTACAGAACATTCCCAGCTTTTTTCCAGGTGAAAAGGCAGTTGAAAAGTCTGTTAAATTTAAAATCGATGGTGTATTTTTCCTCTTCCAGAAGATGTCTAATTAATTCCTGTTCCCTACATCTGAAGTAAAATGAACATGAGAAAGGCCTGTGCAAGTTCAAGTATACCAAGGGTGTGGTCCCCACTGACTTGTCAGCAGTGTTCACATCATCCTTCTCTCAGAGGAATCAGAAGCTCAGATCTTCTGGAGTGGGCAGAAACCTAAACCATTTCCTTCCTCTTTCCTCAGGGAATTCCTTTTCATACTATGTCTGCATCCCTGCAGCTTTCCTGATTCAGAAGTTTCTCTCTTTGCAGTCTATTCCTCTCTCAGACCCCTCTCCTCATGCCTCCCCTCTAAACTTCTAGGTGTGTTTGCATCTTGAAGTCACTGTTGTTTTTAAATTTAATCATAAAGGGGTGGAGAAGGGGGGAACAGAGTGAAAAACGTGCTAAATGAAGAAGAAAATCAATTTTGCATTTGCCACATCTCAGCAAACACTCACCCAACCCTGCCCCTCCCCTGCCTGTCAGTGCCAGGCACTGTGGCTTAATCCCTTCTGCATCGTTTTCAAGCTGGTTGCATCAGGAACGGGTTCATTTTCGATGCTCTTGACCTTTGAGTGAGGACTGGTGTCCTTGAGGCATGAGGCAATTTAAAAACTCTCCCCTCTGCACTTCACAGAGACTCAGGGAGGTTTGTGTCAGCTCACACGGCGGCGCCTGATGAGCAGCATCCATTCCCATCACGGTGACACTGCCGCTGCCACCTGCCGCTGAGCGAGCCGCGGGGATGCTGGTGCAGCCAGGGGATGGGCAGCAGCCCACCCCTCCTCCCAGCCTGCTGTGGCCAGGCAGGGCTGCTCCAGCACAGGGGAGGGGAAAAGGGCACCAGCTGATGCTGCTCTGGTTATTTCCAGACACCAGGAAAAAGAGTCTGGTGAAGGAGAGCAGGGGACTGTGTTTTGGATTCCAGCACCCACGCAGGGTTTCTTCTCCGTGTTCTTGTTCTTAACCTTTCATCTTTATTTTCACTAAAATCGCTCCTTCTCCCTGCTCTCCAGGCTCTTCTCAGGAAATGTTTAGTGCTGGAGGAGGTGTGTGATGTTGGGAGTTGCAAATGCTTTCAGGTTAGATCAGAGCTGTCAAAGAGATTTTGTTCTGCGGGGATAAGGCACTGGCCTTCTGTCAAATCCAAATCAGGTACCTGGCCAGGTCTGTGTACTTCTGCCTGTGGGCTCTGGTTTCCTTCCATGGAGCCCTGTATCTGACACAGGAAATGTTTTCCAGGCAGGAGAATACATTGAGGTGGAAAGTAGTCCTGGGTTCTACATTTCAGGTGTGCTTTTTGTATCTCAGCAGGCTGTGCAGTATGAGGTTCCCAAGGAATAGGCCAAGCAGTGCAGCCAAAGAGTCACAACCCTCTAAACACACATCCAAACTTTTGTCAGTGTCTGCCAACTAGAACAGAAATATGAGAAAACCTCCATTATAAAAGGAAAAAAAATTAATTATGTAGTTTTAAAAGATTTTTGCTTCACTTAAAAGTCTAAAATAGGCTTAAAAAAACGGGAGGCTTCTTCTTAAAGAATTCTATGACTAATGTTGTCAAAATGCCCTAGAAAACATTCTAAGAAAACATTCTAATGCCCTATCTCATTCTAAGAAATTTGCTATAATGTGAGAGTTGAAATTAAATAAATAACAATAATATTGATTCCTCCTCCAGCTCTGACATGAATTAGGTATTCAGCCTAGATGGCTGGAGTAGACCTACAGCCATGGATGTCTTTGTTTCTAATATTAGTTAGCTTGTTTAATTTGACTTGTCTGCGTTATCAACAGCTATTCATGTGTGTTACGTGGCTTGAAATTACCCTGCAAGCCTCAGTTTTCATCAAAGAGCTCAAAAGACAGCAGCACAAAGGATCTCTCTCTGGTTTTTATTCTTCTGCCAAACCTCAGTTCCAAAGTACCAGGGTACTTAAGCAATTCCTGCTGCAGTTTCTGTTTGTATTCTGTTCTGGAGTTTGGGTTGTTTGGCTGATGCACAGCTATAAATGAGGCTATGAGAAATACTTCATCAAGATGGCTTGGTTCAAAGCCATCTTCTCAATAGAAGATGATTGTTACTCTTGGGCCCAGTGCCTAGAGGAGAAAATCTTACATAAGCAAATAAATATTGTATCTGCTTTTCATCAGGGCAGAATGGACATTGGATGCAAAACTTTGTAGCACATGAGTAAAACTTCGTGTCAGGAATGTCTTTGGACATTTGGAAGCTTTGTCTTAATGTCCTGCAAAATTGTAAGGAATTGGCTCCTTTTAAAGTTCTGAAATTCAGGCTGAAATTCTAATCTGGAATTATTCTTGTAACCTAGGAATAATTAATCTGTGGAATTCCACATCAAGAAAGGCTCGAGAGTGTCAGGCAGAGTCAGGTTTGACTACAGCAGGACCCTGTAAGACACTGATAGCAAAGAGGGGGCGTCTGAAAATCAAGAGATATTTCAGAAGGCATCACCTCTCCAGCAGCCTCTGACCCTGCTCTAAGATGGGCAACGCCATAGGTGAGGCAGAGATCACATTCTCTGAGGCATCTCTGACATGTTTACATCTTAGAACTTCTTTAACATTTATCCCAACCAAGAACACCATTGTTATCAAGGAAATCCAAGATCAGACTAGATGGTAAAAATGGTTGTTTCTATCATTGATTTCAAAGAAAGGATCAACCACTTTTGCAACATGGTCTGACCTGCAAAACAAAAGCAGAAAAAACCTTATGATTACTTATACCTTCCTCAAACTTATAACTTTAAAACAAAACTAAGCTCGTGTTGGAACTAGATTGGCTTTCTTTATAAAGCTGTGCAGCTCCCACTTGCAGTTCCCCAGGTGTTCTGTTCCCATGGTTATTTACCTGAACTCTTGAACATCTGCATCTCATTTCAGTACGATTTTTTTTTCTTTCTTCAGTGACAGCAACTGTAATCTTGTTATTTCTTTGACTTCTGATCATGCAGCTAGGTGTCTCACCACAAATCTATCTCAGCTGAGTATTCAGCAGAATGAAACATCTCATGGTCACACATTTCCCTTGATAATATTTGCTGTTAAGTGGCTATTTTATGAGGTAGTCCTTAGTAAGGCATCAGTGCAGAGTAAATTGGGGGATATAAAATGTGGCTTGTTTTGCAGGATGCTTGCACTGCAGTTTTTAATGTCATCAGTGCTCACTGTAGCTGTTATTCCCCCTGCCCCAGGTTACTACTGCCCTTACTCTCTGCCTTCAGATCAAGGAGCAAATGCCTTGGTGATGTTCAGCCAAATAAACCCCTGTGCCTGTGATTTAAGGAGCATTTTTATTTACTTCCCTTTTAAAGCAGATAGATGGGGATTATCCTCCCAGCATCTAAACAATCTCCTCTGACAGCTCCTTGCATCAAAACCTCCCTTGTGATAATTTGAGAAGAAATAATCCTTGGAAGAGCTGCCTGTGAGGGTAAGAGAGGCAGGGATGGCTGCTGGGGCTCGTGCTGGGGTCCCAGGTGGGGGCTGGCTGTGGGTGCTGGGGAGCTGGCTGGCACCAGGAGGTGCCTGTGGCTGTGCCCTACCTTCCCAGGCTCTCTGCTACAGCAGCTCCTTCTACAGACTCTGCCCCAAAGTGCCCACCTGTTTCTGGTTCCACTGGGCTGTAATGAACAGTTATGACCAGAATAACTACAGGCAATTTCTCCACTGGTGTTTGCTGCAGTGGAAACTTTAAGGGGAGACTTGCACAAAGGTCTTCTGGGGTTCTTCAGTCCTAGCTCCAAGGAGTACTTTAATTTATTCAAAGACAAGAAATAACCACTTCAGCTATTGTTTCCTATTCAAAGGTCAGGCTTCAAATACCAAATTCTCAGTACAGACTTCTCACTAACAAGCTGCAAGGCTCTCATTATTCTTACAAATAAATAAACCAATAATTTTGTACAGAGTGTCCGAGAGGATGGTATTATATGCACAGACACTTTCTGAACTGGAAAAGAGTATGTTTTGCCTTTCAAATTCTTTCTGATTTATTCACTTGCCTATACATGTAATAAATAATCCCATAAATAGAGTGATTCTAAAGGAAGAAGTTTTATAACTGTTTTGAGTAACATCTGTAATCATGAAGAGAAACCCTCACTGTGTAGGACCAGCAGTGGCACTACAAAATGAACCATATAAATTGCTCTGAAAATACTAATTGCAGCCTGATGAAGTTTGCTGCATCTCTCTGATGTTTCTATGATGTGATGACAAGCCACCTACTCGATTTACATCAGCTCACTTCAAGAAAGCAATTGACTGTTAGAGAAGGATCATTATTTAAATGAGTCCTTTTTAAAAGATGAAGTCAAGACAGGAAATTGCCAGAAAGTTTGAGTGAAAAGCAGGGAAGTTCAGGTAATCTACATCACCAGATAGAAGGTGATCTGCATCCTTAAATCCTTATCTCCCCATGGCACGGGCTGTGACAGACCAGAACTGCTCAGGAACAGATGCAACAACATTGGCTGACCAGAGGAATGATCTTCTGTTTTGAGAAGTATCTTAATAAAACTATCCTACTCACTGGTTATGTCCCATTATGTCCCATTTGGGAACTGTTCAGATATATGATTATCCATTCTATTATGGTATTCAGCTACGGTATTTGAAATATAGTCCTAAATTAAAGCAAAAGATTAAAGCAATGTTC
This sequence comes from Cettia cetti, assembly GCA_013401135.1. Lineage (NCBI taxonomy): Eukaryota > Metazoa > Chordata > Aves > Passeriformes > Sylviidae > Cettia > Cettia cetti. Next base: position 201,356 of record VZUI01054704.1, read on the forward strand.
TTGGATTAAACTATGAAACCTTCTAAGAAAATTGGATTAAACTATTTCTTCTGTGAGTCATAAACTAATCTTTCATTCTTGTTGTTCTGGAAAGATACAAGCTCCAGATATTCACACACTTACAAATACAGAAATACCTTTCTTTTGAAAAAAGGTAATGATTTACTTAGGTGATATAAAAAAGTAGTCTGACAACTTCTGTTGTTCTTCTAAGCACTACCATGTAAGCCTCTTTAAGTGTAACCCATCTGAGTCACATCAAATGAGAATAATTCAGAGATGTCAAAGGAATCAGACTCTTGTCAAAGGGTAATGCTCTCCTGCTGCTGCATGAATACAGAGTCTTTATCAGAAATAAGTATCAAAGGGAAGTGAAGGAGAAACATAGGCAGAAGTACTGAAAAGGATCATTGCTCTTGTGCCATTGTTACTTTGTGTTGATGAGGGGGACATGAAGGAGGAACCTGAGGTGCTCTGGTGTCTGTGGCATTTGTGAGCATGAGGGGACTGTGCCTGTCCAGCAGACTGGCTGTGCTCCAGGGGGAATGTTTGCAGCTATTGATGAAGGAGAGCAGACAGGGGTCTCCTCCTGCATGGTAATGTGGTGCCAGAGTGGAATGTCACCAACCTAATTATTAATAATTTAATTTGTCTTGGGACAAATAAGGACAGGTGCAATTCCCACTACAGTGTGCAGACTGTTGTGGGGACAAAAAGGAAAAAGATGCAGCTACAGCCAGTGCACACTGTTGCACTGGTCTTTCTTGTCTTTCACTGAGGCACCACACGCTGCTGAGTGGTCCAGCAAGGATCCCAGGCAGAGGGATGTTGTCACTTGCTCCTGTATCAGACAGCCAGCAACAGGTTGTTGCTTACATTGATGGAGCCAGGAATTGTTGCTTTGGGGGATTTATTGGCACAGCTCAGCATGGCTTGTCTAGCTCTGGGCACATCCACTCAGGATGATCAGGAGCTGGGTTTTCTCCAGAGACTGCCAGCAGAGTAGCTGACCCTACACTAGTGCACAACCATTAGCTGCTGTTTCTGTTTTGGAAGCTGCATTTCATTTCTCTTGCCAAGCACCTGTCATTTTTTGAGCATTAATAACTGTAATAACAAGCAGAAATGAAACTGAGAGGTCCTAGATTGGCAGACTTTTAAAGATAACTCAATACTGCATAGTGACTTTAAAAATTAATTTATAAATATTTAAAGCTATGAATATTTCAGTCTTTTCAATTCGTTTTGTTAATTATTTAGCTATAAAGCACATATCACATTCTTTACCTCCTGTTCAAATTGCATTTTATTTCATTTTGAAAGCAGATGGCAGCTGCAACAGCTCAAGATCTAAGGCTGTGTTTTGCAAGTGGCTCCTTGGGTCTGTGTTTCCAGGAAAGAAGTGGGGACTGTTTAATGCATATATATAGATATATATTTTTTATTATTATTATTTTTTACATGCTAAGTTTCTTGCATTTGCAACCTGGGTAATGATTCAGTCACACAGGCACTTGCTGCCCTCATGTGCTTTTGCAAACCAAGGCTTGGCATATGCACATCAAGAGGCTTAAAAACCATGATAATTCAGGAAGAAAGTACTTTTGCCACCTTGCTAGAGACCACACCTTGCCTTCATGGCCAGAAAGAGTGATGGCCCTCCTTTGCAAATAGCCAGACCATCAAAGACTTAACAACATTTCATTAACATCTTTGTGATAAATGAACAGTATCACAGGCCAGATCTTCTTATTATCCTCATCACTCTTTCATTAGACAGACAAGTAGCTCCTTCATAATTATCAGTCTGCTGGAGCACAGATTGAAATTTTATTATGGGCTTGTGCAATAACAAAACTAGAGGTACACAAGTGCACCACAGCAATAACAGGGACTGCTGCACTGCAGCCAGTCCATTTGGAAGCCCTGTTGACTCTGTAAGAGCAACAAAGCAGTACTGAGCTACAGGAAAATGAGCCACAAGCTCTGTTAGAAATATGCTCATTATTCTATTTCAGAAAACTCATTCCACACTTATGAGGAAAATATACGGAGAGAGGAGACCCAGGGTGGGTATTGCACAGCCATGTGGACCCAAGGTGCTTTACTTCTCTTCAGAGACTATAGAGGAAGGTTAGAGCAAATAGAGACTTAATCTAGTTTCTGTTAGGTGCCTGACTGATAGGATGGAGATAAATCACATCTGTATTCCCAGAATTTTGTATTTGTGTCTTTAAGAGAATTTTCTTGGAACTGCTCTCAGAGCATAAAAATATCAGGCACCCTAGAAATCCATGAGACTCCCATCCTTTATATTGGACATCCAGTACAAGCCTGTAGTGTAGTCTGCATCTTTAAAATATGTGAAGTGAGGCTAATATTTTCTGTTGTCATAGAGCTGCTGGCAGAGTTAATTCATTAATTTTTATGAAGCATACAAATCCTGTGGTGGGAGAGTCAGGCAGGAAAGCTAATGAGAAAATCTAAGATGGCTTTTGGGCCAGGTGGGTGGGTGGGAAACAAAACCTTTGGCCACATACCAATTTTCTCTTCAAGGAGAAGATAAAGATTATGTTAAATAATGACTTTGTTGCTAATGAGAATCGCCCTTGTGTACCTGGAGCAAACTCTGCAGTCAGGATTCTCCTCCTGCAGTTCGCTTTGCTGTAAACTCTCTAGTAAAAATCACCTCCCGTGCCTTGGATCCCTGCTCTACAGAGAGGGGATCTCACCTATTGTGTTGGCTGTAATTGCCCTGAACTGTGCTTTCAGTCAGAAAATGCTGTCTTGAAACCAGACATTTTCCAGGAATCTTGTAATTGCAGGCACTTTTCATCAAAAGCAGTCAAGTCTCGGCATTCCCCGTGCAGCAGATCCTCTGTAGGGCAATGACCTGAAAGCCAGTTACTTGGTTATAATATGAAATGTTTAAATGCAATTACAATTAATGATAAAATCTTCATCCTTCATCTCTTTCCACCCCACCAGTGTATTCCTGGGTACTTGCCTGGATGGACAGTGTCCTTGCAGTTCATTCAGTGCTGCTGGAGCTGTGAACTGGCAGTGCCACCATGCTCCAGTGAGGAGAGAGAGAAGGAGGGCTCCCCTGAATGTGGCACTCCCTGCCCCTTGCACTGCTCCTCCCTGGCAGAGCTCTGCATGGAACAGCGTGGGGGCTTCTGCCAGCCCAGCGTGGTGCTTTGTACCGCATTTCAAGTCTCAGCAGCAGCTAAATTCTTGCTCTGCTTAAATGTGACCTTGGGAATTCAACCCAGAACCAGATGCTGCTATTTGTGCCTCTGCAGGGATTCCCTGCTCCCATGGGAAAAGCTGGTAGCTGCAGGGCTCTGTATTCTGCAGAGTGACAGGAAATTTGCTCATTCTTGTTGTGCTCACTTGTGGTATCAGGCTGATGATGTTCTATGCCAAGTGTTTGAAAAATTCTTTTTTCTCTTTCCATTTGCTCTCAGTCCTTTGCGAATGAACTTCTGTTAGATTTGTCTTACTGCTGCAGTTACCTATGCTCTGATTAGACTGACAACGTGACAATGAGTGTCTGTGACAATGAGTGTCTGTCAATTAGTCTGTGACAATGAGTGTCTTTGCTCAGCTAGCTCTTAAATTGCCCAGCCTGCCCTCACAGGTTTACTTGTCAGGGTTTCAGAAGCCCTACCGTGCAGCAGACTTACCCAGCTGGATTTGACACATATTGATCCCATTCTCCTCTTCACCAAACAAGTTTTGCTTGGCTTGATCAGCTGTTAAATTTCTTATTTTACTTGGGCTCTGGCATTTCTGGCAGATTTTCACATCACCCTCTGTGGTGACTTGCCTGAGACCAGTTGAGAGCTCAAATGAGTAACAAGCACTTCCCAAACCCATGTTTTACCCCTGTAACTAAACATGAGAACAGCAAAACAGACAATTCTTTATGAATTCACTGCTAGGAATACAGCTCAGAAACTTCCAGGTGTAATAAGGTTGATGCAGCAGAAGGTAAAACAATAAATGTGAGAAGAAAGTTTTTGAGATAGGACAAAGGGTGTATTTATCTTTCCATCAGGATGATCCCTAGCTCACATGTACAATACTTCAAAGTCAAAGCTGCATTTCATCTCAAGTCTTTTAAAGGACCTCTGTGCTTCCAAGCTGCCTTTAGCAGAAATTCAGGCAGACCAAGTGCCCTTTTCTCCTTCCCTTTATTTTATTTTAATAGTTTTGTGGCCTTCCCTATGTCATCAGGATGCATGTCTCATTGCTGAAGCATTCCTTTGTGAGGAACGTGCCCTCATAAGCCAGGTACTCAGCAAGAGAAAGCAATGATCATGGAGAAAAATAAGAGTAAGCAAGTCTGCCACATCCCTGCTGATGTTTCACCTGACTCAGCGCTGTATGAAGGGTTTGTGACAGGAGCAGCTCCTTAGCACCAAGGTTATAGAGGCTTCCCGGATATGTGATGCAGCTCTTCATGAAGCCTGTGAAGTCTCTGGATTCTGAGTGCCTCAAACCAGCTATTTTTCAAGTCTTCCTTTTGGGATGCAAATCTTAACCCCAGGGGCCATGAATTGCTCACAAGTTAGATGGCTGAGCAAAGGAAAAAGACTTCAAAGGCTTGTTGTCCTTCTTCAGGGGAATCCGTGCTTCTTGTGCTGCTCCCTTTCCAAATCTCAGCAATTTTAACTGGCTGCTTGAACTTCACTTTCTAACCACAAATCCCATGTGAACAAACTAGGGCGGAGTGTGACACTTCACACAGTCAATAAAAACAACTCTCTGCCATGGGCAAAAGCAGGATATTTCATTTTGAAAACTGCCTCGTGGTCATCACCGTGTAACTCTGCTCTGCGGTGAGCAGCTGGCAGGCAGGAGAAAGCAGGGAGCAAAAATCACCTGGCTGGCAGGATCTTCCTTTCTGAGCAGCACACCCAGCTGCGTGGAGGTGACAGTGTGACACACTGTCACCTTCCTGTGCTTGAGGAGTGGTGAGGGGAGGCCCAGGAGAGCCTGGTCCCTTCCCGTGGTGGCAGTGGTCCTGCATGGCCCAGCCACATCTCGGGGGAGCTGCAGGAGCAGAGGTGACCCTTCCAGTGGGCAGTGCTGCTTTCCCTGGACAACACGTGCATGCACGTACAGATTCAGGGTTTCTCCTGCCTTGCTGAAGGATGCAGAGCTTGCTCCCAACCAGGGAAGCAGGATTTTTCCATCAGCCCTCTGCATTCAACCCTTAGCCTGCACAGCCCGACTCACTCAGCAGAATATTTGCTCTGTGTTGCCATGAAAGACTGAATACCTGGCTCCAAAGAGTCGCCACGTATTGCTCAGGAGAGAGGAGAAAACAGGCAAAACGAGGAACACTGGGAGAGCTGTGCCATTACAGAGACTCAGCTTTATTTGAAATGGGCTCACCAGCAACTTCTGCTCAAGGGGCTGGCACTGGGACCACAAAAATACCTGCTGTGTCCCAGCTGTGAGAGGGTGAACAGGGTATTGCTGAATGCCAGGAGGACAGAGAAGGACAGGGTTTAGTTCCCACCTTGCCAGTTTTTAAGGGTGAGTGCTGTCCTGAGGAGAAAAAGAGAAAGGCTGGCACAGCTCAGTTTTTCTCCTTGGTTTTGTTCCACTCCTTTCTATGCTCTACCCAGGCTGCTGGAAGCTGATAACAAAAGAAATACCTTCTATTCCAGCTACTTGTTTTTTATCAATTGCCTGTGGTATTGAATATCTCACCCACACTTTGGAGCATCAAGCAGGTTGTGATACCTCGCTGTGTATGAAGCTGGCACCATTGCAAGTGAGTTTAATGCCACATGTATCCCTAAATATGATATAGGAAATCACATTGGTGTTTGCAAAAAGAAAAGGTTTGGTTTTTTTCTCTTGGTGACATTCCAGGATCAGGTTTTCAATAAAAGAAAACTGATTATTTGTGGGCAGAGATAATGTTCTTCAGAATGGTTTGTCCACTGGGTGTTTGTTATCATAATTAAATTTATTGTTCAAATTAAACAAAAGCAAGCTTTTCCCCAAAATTAATTAGTCTTCATAATTAGAAATTGTTTTTCAAAAGTGCATTCAATTTATATGCTAGAAATTACCTAGATTATGTTTTGCTGACAGCTATCAGAGTTGGCCATGCATACCTAATGCTCAGAGATATATTAATTACCTTGCTTAACTAGCATGCTCTAATACATTAATAACTCTGTGCCTTGGAGAACTGCTGCTTGCTGAAAGCTTTTTATTGAGATGCAATTTCTCATGATGCTAAGTTCCTGCTCAGATGACATTCATGGTTAGGCGGAGTCACTGAAAACCATCTGATAATAAGGTTGGAAGTCCTTTCAACAAAACCTGGTGTAGATGGACAACTGGAGACTGCTGGAAAGCAGTGGCTTTACATTTAAGTATGGTTAAAACAAATTTATCTTCTTAAAAAAGCACAGGAAAGGCAGGGACAACTTCCAATACACCAGGTTGCTCAAAGCCCCATGCACTGGAACAGTTCTTCACTGCATGGAAAGGCAGTAATGGGACAGGAGACTTATACCAAAGAACAGACAAAAGGGTCACAGAAAATGGGGAAAATAACCTTGGGGACAGTCTGGTTTTTTGACTCTTTGCACTGAAATCACTGGCTAAGCTCAAGTCTTACTGGGCTCTCCTGAATCCTCATATGGTGCATTGACCTCACGTATTTTTTCCTAGAATGGAAAGGTGCTGGACCTCAGATATGAAAATATTCAGATCTTGAAGCACTCCTAAAAAGGTTTTTTACTATTTCTAATGCAAACAGAAAAGAAAGAACTTCCACCAACTTTCAAGCCACAAGAGAGGCTGTGCACCTGTTACAGGTATTTTTCTTTCCCTGCTATATTTTTTTTCTGGATTCCTTTTCATGCTGATAAGTGCTTTCAAATCCAGGCTTATGTTTCATCAGAAAAAATTCTCTTTGTGTAAGGTATATTCAGCAGTGTCTCCCCTTCTTTAGATTTAGCACTAGTTTGGGAAGAAAGCAGCACATCTGGTGAGCGAAAAACTCCAGTTAAGCTTGTTCATCCCTATTCAGTTCAGTACTTTGGTTACAATTTTCAACAAAGGGAGGTTAGATTCCCCAAATCCCAAAGAAAGGCATACAGCCCTGTGAATAGTCTATCCTTAAATACCTGATTTACTGGATCAAATAAACTTAAGCATAGGTTTATATACACAGAGATCTGGTACAGCAATTCCATCTGGCCGAAAAAGAAAAGAGGCCACTAAAGATTTGTTGACAGTGAACTGGCACACACGGTTTTTAAAAAGCAGTCTTTCTACCTTAAAATTTTTTTTAAAAAAAGCACATCTGAGTTGATCCAATAACCAAGACATTCAGCTGTGTGTAACTCTGAATCAAGGCACTGTGAATATACATGTGGCAAAGACTGAAGCCAAGGTACACACATCTGAGTGCTGAATTCCCTGATGAAGCAACTTGTTCTTAAAGTCCTTATTCCTACCCATTTATTTTAATTGATCCCAGTCTGTGCTACGTTATTTTAATGGTCTCATTACTCTGAACTTCTAATAACCAGGTTTTAAAAGGAACATATTTCACAAAGACAACTTCAATAAATAAGATCAAAGCCATTTGGGGCTGACTGGTTTGGGTTTTGTCCTCTGCAAACAGAGACATATGCCTGATGCATTTTTCAAGAGTAGGGATTAAGGGAAGTCAGTATTAACATTAAAGGTAAGGAAGGTTGGGACACTTAGTAGTTTGCTTTCCAAATGTCAAAAATACTGTGTTGATTACCTCCATTTGGGGGACCAGGGGTTCACCAAAAGCACAGATGGAATTTTAGATGTTTAATTCTCATTTTGAAGACCCCTTGGACTGTAGTACAATGTCCCCTTTGCCTGCTTTCATTTCCTCACCTTTATTAGGAATACAGCATTGAAAATTGAAAACAGCAGAGGGAAGTGCCAGGCAGTGATAATGTCAGCTCACAGAGCTATTCTGGCAGCACCTGTGAACAGCCAGGAGCACCACAGAGCCTGGAGGGAATGGCCTCTGCAGGCAGTGACAGCTGGAAGGACAAGGCAAAGGAGAAATTACCTCATTATTTTCCTAAGTAATACAAACAGCACTTGTACTGGTGTGTGGGAGTTCCCAGGAGCACAACTCAGCTTTGAAATCAGGCATTGGAGAGGAACACGTGCAAACAGCCCTGCAGTGCTGCCAGTGCTTTGATAGACTACAAGGGAGAGTCATTTTCCATTTTTCTGCATAGAGAGACTCACTGGGCAGTCAAGGGAGGTTGAGCTTTGCCAGGAGGTTTGTTTATAATCTAGGCTCAAAATAGGCTTGCTACTTGCAAACCTGGTACTGATGAGGAGACATCTGAAGGAAGGGATTGTCTGCTGTGGTTTTAGGACTGACACAAAAGTTACAAGAGAAATGAACTTTAAATTCTGTCCAAATACTGTATTGCTTTCTCAATGAGTTGCTGTGACATATGGTGCTAATAAGCAAAGAGGTCAACAGGATTTGAGTTGTAGTACCAGGTAAAACATCAATAGTTTAGAAGTCTAGCCTTGATCCTAAATTAGACATATAGTTTCACATGTCTAAAACCAAAAGACCTTTTTCCACATTCCTTTGGGAGAGAACTGAATTTAATATAGTTTCTGACCAATCTTTTCATTGCAGTTTGGTGTTTATAGTTATGTCTCTTGTACACTTTTCTTGTTACTCTTGGAGTGTTCAGCCAGATCTGTGGGTGCTCAGCCAGTTCATGAGGCTTTCATATTTCCCCTTCTGTAAGATGAGAGTAATGTTAGTTATGTGGAGTTCTCACCACAGAAACTGGAGGAGATCCACTGGTTAATTTTTGTAAATAGATCCAAGGCTATAAAACACCCTGTTAAGTGATAAATACTGGTATTTTTAACATGGCATTTTCAATGGTCCAGGCAGTTTCTCCGCAGAGAGGTCCAGCAATGTCAGCCATCAATTTAAGAACATGAATCTATCAGGACAGTAATACATTAGCTCCCAGCACTGCTCTGTCCTCCCATTGCAGTTACCTTGACAAATCACTCAGTTCAGAGGCACTGCATCAAACGTTATTTCTCTGACAGATAAACCAGGATGCTTCATTAATGCTGTGCATGGAGGTGGATGTGGAACGCTCAGTTCAGGGAAAGGCAAGGCACTCCAGGGTGCTATGGAGAGAGACTGTGCCCAAAAGTGGGGGGAGTTGCTGTGAGGGTGGTGAAGTGCTGGCAGACATTGCCCAGAGCAGCCCCTGATGCTCCATTCCTGGCAGTGTTCAGGGCCAGGTTGGAGGGGGCTTGGAGCAACCTGAGACAGTGGAAGGTGTCCCTGCACCTGGCAGGGGGCTTGGAACTGGATGATGTTTCAAGTTCCTGCCAACCCAAGCCATTCCATCTCTCTGTGAAGGGGAGTGAGTGGTGATCTGAAACATGTCCCCTTCTGTTTTCGGAGGGATGGATGCCAGACGACGCGCTAAATAAAGTCTGAGTGAAGAGTGGGATGTGTGACCCTGGGAGCTGGAGGAAGTGAGAAGGACCCTAAAGCTCCTTGTTTATTTCAGCAGGTTAGAAGGCAAAACTGCAATTTTGTTTTTAGGGAAACTTGGATTTTCAGAGTTTGAGGAAACAGGCATTATTGACCTAGGGCAGTTCCATGCTCCCACATGGAAGTTATAACCTGCTTGCTAAACCTATGCTGTATTTCCTTCCTCTGGTGGTCCTTTCATTTCAATGGGAAGCAGGGTGACACTGAATGGTGGGCCACTCTAACTGTGCCATAAACTGAGGAAAATCAGGTAGGAAGAATTCCCATGAGGCTTAAAATAGAGATAGGCTCACAGTTTGCACCCTGATATTTCTGAGCTTTTCAAGGGTGATGGCCATGGCCAAGCTGCTCATATGGCCATGATGCAAAATCTGAACTGAGAACTCCTCCATTAGTGGAGAAAGGCTAGGGGGAATTAGCTTTGTGGCACAGCTAATCTCTGCTGCCTTGGTTAATCCTTGCAACCTGTTGGAGAAATAATTCAGTCACTGTGGGACCCAAACCTGAAGCAGCTTGACTGATATCAGCCAAAAAGCTCAAAAAGCCCAAAAAGCCTGCAGCAAATCTCTTTTAAGAACTTACAGCATGTACTAGGGTTTGCTGTGTCATATCCTCAGTTTCTGTATGGCGATGGTGGGTTAACAAGCAAGCTGATTGTGGCTCAACTACTGAGCAAGAACCTCAAATAGGTTTTTCTCTAAGCACATGCTCAGCACAAAAATCTAAGGAAACACTTTTTTTGAACAAATCTCAGTAGAGTTGCAGCAGAATTTTTTCTAGAATCAAGGTATAAATTATGGTAGTTGTGAACTCCTATTCTCCTTCTTCCTTCTCCTGTAACAGGATTTTTTGGATAGGATAAAATAGAGCTAAGTGTATTTGTGTAGATTTATAGGTACTTGCTTAAAAAAAAATTTGGGCCAGGTTATGTCCATGAAATGCTAGATCGTGTCAATCAACTTCTCAGCATTGTGCACTGCCAAAGCAATTTCACTTTAAGTGCTGGAAAAAGTAATTGGGTTTGAATTGCAAGTTGTTGTTCTCTTGTGTTCAAGATAATATTTCACTGTTCTCTTTTCAAGTCATTTTTTTCTTTCTAAGTGTTATCTCTCATGTCTTTACAGCAGAGCTTGATATCCATCCTTTTGGTTCAGGTTCATGTCCTGGGAGACTTTGCAAAACCTGGGTTTGTGTGAAGATTTAAGTCCTTGCTGCCTGTGATGTAGCCAATGTGGTGTAGTAAATACGTCTGCTTCTGTCTGGAGAAGCTTTTCTTTTTCTGCATGTGAAGGACCTAAAAAAGATCTCTGAATTGTGGTTTAAACTCTGCAACAATGTAACTTCCTTCCACAACCCAGGACAGTGTGGACATTTTCACCACAGACAGTGCTGAAACACAACAGTGTTTTTCCTGACAAAGATGTACTCCCATTGAAAGGGAAAAAAAGATGAATAATATTGCATGCTGGAATAAAATAATGTATGGGGTTTGTTCCTGGTTGTTGATCAGCTTCCAGGGTTGTGAATTATAATGTATGTGTGACAATGGAGAAACAAGCTGTTTCTCCAAGGATGGGTTGTGACTGTCCTGGGCTGTTATAATTTTCTCTGTAAGCACAGGAGCAAAACCCAGTGCAGTGTGCAGCACTGAGTACCTCTGCCTGCTCTTGGCTGGCACACAGGAGCTCACTGTCAGCCTGGAGCTGACCAGAGCTGTGGGGATGTGGTGTCACAGTGCCCAGTCTGAGTCCGTGCATGCTCACAGCTCCTGGGCAGGCAGAGCCAGCTCAGGTCACTCAGCAAGGTACATGGGTTTAACAGGGAGAAAAAAGGCTTGCACACCTGCCCAGGATGGGGTTTGTGGTCCCACTGCAGAGCAGGAGCTTGGGTGTTTCCTCTCCCCTGCTGCCCCAACAGCATCACAGCTGTGTGTCTGTCACCTCTCCAGAAGTACCAGAACAAAGTGCAGGCACTAAGAGTGCCCAGACACCTGGAGTCCATGCCCAGGTTGCTAAGAGGGCAAAACCTGGCCTGCTTCTCTTTAATCATTGCAATTTAGTAGCTCCCAGAGGGCAACCATGACCCCCATTCTGCAAAACTTGAAAACTTGTTTAACCTGAGCCTCTCCCAGAGTCTCCCTGGCTGGGCAGGCTGCGCCCTTGTTCACACTAATGCTTGTGAAGAGCAGGGGCAGGCACTGATCTCTGCTCGGTGCTGACCAGTGACAGGACCCGAGGGAGTGGCCTGAGGTTGTGTCAGGGGAGGTTTATGTTGGATATTGGGAAAAGGTTCTGCCCCCAGAGCGTGGTTGGGCACTGGAACAGGCTCCCCAGGGAAAGTGATCACAGCTCCAAGCCTGGCAGAGCTCAAGAAGTGTTTGTACAATGCTCTCAGGCACATGGTGTGACTCTTGGGGATGGTGCTGTGCAGGGAGAAGAGTTGGACATGATGATAATCCGTGAGGTCCCTTCCAATTCAACAGATCCCGTGATCAAGGCTAAAATCCAGCAAAAGCTGTATCCAGCTGAATCTGTACAACAACTCAGTCAATGAGCTAATGCAATTTTGTGTACTATACTCTTTCACCTTTGTTTAGTTACCAAAAGTACTTCTTAATAAGGGAGAGAACCTCTTGAGAACAAGAACAAAGTTTATTTTGTAGTCATTGCCAATTAAGTGTTTTCATCATAATTAGATGCATGCTACATTCAACTTGTGCACAGAAGCTTTTTTTTAAAGCAAATAACAATTTTTTCCCAGTTTTTCCTCAATCTCTCAGAGTAACAGGGAGATTAACATTCTGAATGATAAAAACCAAAAGCTAAAATTATAATAATTAACTCCAACATTGCATGTAATATCAAGAGAAAACTTTCTTATTATGTATGTTGTCTTTAATTATAATTTGAATGTTTGAAAAGGAGAAATTAATTATAGTTTTTACCCTGAGATTGGCAAAACTCAAAACATAAAGCTGATAGAGGATGCTCTGGAGAACATCTTACCCACCATTCAATTTAAACGTCATTTAAGAGCCCAGCCTCCTGATGAGTCGCTTAGATTTCCAAACCATGATATTCCCTTGTCATTAAATGCACAGTGTGAGCCCAATTTCCAGACCTTGTGCAAATGATAATATCCTTTAGTAATCTGAAATGGGAATGCTCAGGTCATCATACCTGGCACTTTGGAGTAACTCACTTCTGGAGGCTTTCCTACATTAATTTGTCTATGCAGCATGTAGGTGCTGTTGTGGTGCAGGACTGAGAACGGCACTTTTGGACCTGATTTTCAACTAATTTGTCATGAACAGCCCATAATCTTTGCAGAAGCCCAGTGTTACCCTTATTGCCATGCTGCAGACCCTTTCAAGTGCTACAGCAGAACGGAAGAGAGCAAAAATGACAATGCCCACAGTAATCAAAAACTCTCAGATCTAACACTGTTTATAATGTATCTGCTGCTGTTCCTTCAGCAAACAGAAGCACTTTTAATAATTATTCCTTATCAATAAGCTTAGATAAGTTTTACAAGTCATACTATCTATCACATGCCTAATTAAATGAATTAGGGTTTTTTTATTGCTGTCGCCAATTACAAGTGATCTTCAGAACATTCCTGAAGTCTCTAATTATAACTTATCTCTGTCTATTTGTATAATGGCTAAGTGTTGTGCCACTGAAGAGCAAACTCATATAATCAAATAGCATGTCCTTTACCACTTGAATTAATAAGGGTTGTACAAGTCCAGGTTTACAATTAAATGAGTCCTGGGGAAAATCCTTGAGGCCAGGAGAAATTTGTTTCAGTTTGAAAAAAAACCAAAAAAAAAGTATTTATCTGGTGGGTTTAGCTTTATAAAATATGTATTTCTTTTTCAATAGTAGGAAATAAACATCTGTGTTTTGCAGCAGCTGAAGATAAAATATGGGGGTGGCACCTTTGGAGAAGTGTTCTGTAGATCTTGGAAAGATGAATATTTATTCTCAAGTTGAGGGAAATTATAATGCTATACTGTTTCAAGTGTTCTAATTTAACACTGATAATTATTTAATTTAAGTGAACTTTTGAGATTAATTTTCAGGGTGATTTTATCTCAGCCTGACTCCTAGCAGGGAAGGGACTGTATCACAAGAGTCTGCCACTCCAGTGGCAGCATTTTGTGATACTGAGAAGTTTTATGTGGTCCTTCAGAGTATGATGGGTGCCTCTGGACCTCCAGGTTACAAGTATGTCTTTGCCAGGGTTCATTATTCTTGCTGTAATCAAAGGCATCCCAACATTCATCCAGGAAGGCAGGGATTAGGTTTTTTATATACATATATATATATAAGTATAAATATAAGTATAAACATAAATATAAGTATAAATAGAAATAGAAATTTATATTTATATTTATATTTATATTTATATTTATATTTATATTTATATTTATATTTATATTTATATTTATATTTAT